>CAUYQV010096109.1:0-17061 GCA_963574575.1 Galagoides demidoff
GCTCACAGCAACCTCCAGCTCTTGGGCTTAGGTGATTCTCTTGCCTCAGCCTCCCGAGTAGCTGGGACTACAGGTGCCCCCCACAATGCCTAGTTTTTTGTTGCAGTTTGGCCAGGGCCAGGTTTGAACCCACCACACTCGGTATATGGAGCCGGCACCCTACTCACTGAGCCACAGGTTCCGTGCTGCATGATCTATTTTTAAAGTGGCTCCTTTTTGAGATAGTCTTGTTTTGTTGCCCAGGCCAGTGTGCAGTGGCATCAACAGCAATCTCAAACTGCTGGGATCAAGTGATGATTCTCCTGCCTCAGCCTCCTGAGGAGCTGGGACTGTAAGTGCCCAGCACAACACCTGGCTAATTTTCCTATTTTTAGTAGAGATGGGGTCTCTTATTCAGGCTGATCTTGAACTCCTGAGCTCAAGGGATCCTCCCACTTCAGCCTCCCAGAGTGCTAGGATTATACAGATGAGCCACCACACTTGACCTAAAATGACTTTGAACTATGACTTCTCTTTTTTTTTTTTTGCAGTTTTGACCAGGGCCAAGTTTGAACCCGCCACCCCCAATATATATCCTTGAGTCACAGGCACTACCCTGGTATTTTGTTTTTGAGTTTTTTTAGAGAAAAAGTCTCACTCTGTCAGCCTCAGTAGTGTCTATGACAGCACAGCTCACAGCAACCTCCAGCTCTTGGGCTTAGGTGATTCTCCTGCCTCAGCCGCCCAAGTAGCTGGGACTACAGGTACCTACCACAAGCCTGGCTATTTTTTTGTTGTTGCAGTTTGGCCTGGGCCGTATTTGAACCCGCCACCTTCAGTATATGGGGCAGGCACCCTACTCACTGAGCCATAGGCACCGCCTATGACTTCTCTTAAAGCAAAGGTCACAGCCAGCAGGGACACAGGCTCTGGACCCCGGAGGCTTGACAGTGCTGCTTTCCTGGCCTTCACTTTGCCTCCAAATGCCACCACCACCCACCAACTGCTGGGTGAATGGTACTGGCTGAGTCTGAAGATAAAGGGGACTGTCACGTCCCTACCTGCGTGGGGTCCTGAAAAGCAAACACCGTGGGCACAGCATTGTGCTTCAGGTTTTTGCGGTTTCCAAAGGCACTGAAGCACTCAGGTTTGAAGTGTTCAGAGCAGATGACTGTGTGCTGCTTGGGCTTGAAGTTGCCCCGGCCGATGTTCAGCACCCACTCCTTCAGCAGCTCGGGGCGGCTGAATGGGAACCTATGGGGCCAAAGCAGAACATGTGAGACCTAGCAGAACTGAATTCAGTGCTTCAGAGTCTTGTAGAATTTTCACACCACCACTGACTATTTTACTGGGAGCTTTGGAAATTCAGTATTCTCACTTTGTTAAATCGCATTGAATTTCTAGAAGCTTCTGTCATGGCTGTCTCAGCATCCTAAATAGGAAACCTGAGACCATGAACATGGCCTATGGGCCCAAGGGAGCTTTTTTTGAAGCTCCATTTGCCAGGAGCCTGCCATGTGCAGGGTCCTGTTCTTGGTGCCGGGGATGTGAGAGTGAACAAGAAAGTCTCCCTGCAAGGTGCCTACATCCCAGAAAAGGGAGGCAGCCCCTAAACCATGAGAAGGCAGATCTCCATCTATTTTGAAAGCAACGCAGTAAAGTCTGACTGTGGGCCACAAAACATAGAAGGAATTTTGAGTTTCCAATGGTAGTGGCTACCAGAGGGGCAGGTTGGAGGATGAGAAGTTTGTTTTAGGTACTATATTTGAGGTGTTTTAAATTTGTTTCCCCTGAGACAAAGTCTCACTCTGTTTTGGTTTTTTTTTTCTTGCAGTTTTTTGGCAGGGGCCGAGTTTGAACCTGCCACCTCCAGTATATGGGGCCAGTGCCCTACTCCTTGAGCCACGGGTGCCACCCTTTTTTTTTGAGACAGAGTTTCACTTTCACCCTGATAAGAGTACCATAGCATCACAGCTCACAGCAACCTCAAACTCTTGAACTTAAGCAATTCTCTTGCCTCAGCCTCCCAAGTAGCTGGGACTACAGGTGCCCGGCTATTTTTTGTTACAGTTGTCATTGTTGTTTTAGCTGGCCCAGACCAGGTTCAAACCTGCCACACCACACTCGGTGTATGTAATGGCGCCATAACCACTGTGCTACCAGCACTAAGCTGAGTCTCACTCTGTTGTCCCACGCTAGAGTATCATGGCCTTAGCTTAGCTCTCAGCAACCTCAAACTCTTGGGCTTAAGCTATCCTCCTGCTTCAGCCTCCTGAGTAGCTGGGACCCCAAGCGCCCCACAACACCCAGCTAGTTTTTCTATTTTTAACAGAGACAGGGTCTATTACTCAGGCTGGTCTCAAACTCTTGAACTCAAGGGATCCTCCCACCTCAGCCTTCCAAAATGCTAGGATTATAGGCCTGAGCCACCACGCCCACTCTTGAGGTGCTTTTTGTTCCTGTGGAGTGGCAGGTGGGCACATTTGTCTGGAGATGTCAGTGGGGTGGACCCCACATAGCCCATGAGCCCATGTGGGTCATGGCCCACACCCCAAGTACTCCCCCACCTACGACAAAGACGGCAGAATAGCATCCTAGAGGCCAAGTGGGAAAAGCAATCGGAGGTCAACGATCAGCATGTCAAATGCTACAGAGATGGGTTGATATGAGGACAGACACCTCGACTTGGCATCATAAGGCTCACTGGTGACGTGACAGAGCCCTTTTGTGAGAGTAGGAACGGCTTCAAACAGGGGGCGGCGCCGTCCCAGGCACATACCCAGTGGAAACAAGCAGGCACAGGCACTGGAAGGCTGTCCAGGACAGCATATCTGCCACAGCCAAAACCCTTAGAACGGATAAACTCCAGTATAATGTGTTTAATGGAGTACTAGACAGTGATCAAAGAGGATGACAGACGGCAGGCCATAGTTTCCCAGCGGGAGGTGGGAGAAGGCGGTCTGGGTGTGAGGTCTCTTGGGGGCTGTTAAGGCTCCAACTCAGTGGTGTGCACCTGATGAAAACGCACAGAGCTGTGTACTTACGGTCTTTGCATTTTTGTGCGTGCTGTACTTCAATCAAAACATTACTACGAAAGAGAGTGCAATGGGGGCAGGTGTGAAAAACCAGCTCAAGCCCCCTTATGAGTTGGGATCTGAACGGGGCCGAGAACCTGTGGAAAACCTGGGCACCGCAGGGCGCGAGTACGCTCTCCTGGGCAGGGTCGCAGACTCGGCACCTCCCCTCGCCCCGCCAAGTCCCTTCCCACCGCCCAGACACCTTGGAGGGCTCTCGTTCCTTCCCTGCAGCCGCCCAGGACCTCCCTTCAGGACCTGACGCGCAGCGGGGCTCAGCAGGACCGCGGCCCCGGGTGCACTCCTTCGGCTAAGCACCTACCACGGCCTGGACGCAGCCGAGAAGTGGGGCCAGGAGGCCAGCGGAGCAACGCGCACAGGCCGCCGGTCTCCCCGCGGCCGAGCCGAGGCAGCGCCGGACCTCTCAGCCCATCCCCCGGGCCCAGCGGCCGCACGCCCTCGGGCCTCCCCAGCGATCCCGCCCGCGCGCCAAGGCCTCCGAGCTCCCCCGAGCTCCCCCGGGGCCCCGGGTCTGGGTCTCGCGCGCCCTGGCCTCTCACCGGTGGAAGGTGAGCTGCTTCCTGCGGCTGTTGTAGCGGTTGCAGCACTGCCGGGCCGCGCAGGACTTCGGCATCTCCGCAGCCGGGCCCGGCTGCCCCTAACAAAGATGGCGGCGGCGGCGCCTGCAGGGCGCGCGGGGCGGGGCCGCCGGGGCCACTGGGAGCGGGAGGCGGGCCTGGCTTGGCTCCACCGCGCACTCTCCCGGAGGTCCCCGCAACCCCCGGAGGTCGGATGGGTCCTGGGCGCCACGTCTAGGTACTCGCGGCCCCACTTCAGGCCCGACACCCAACCCCCATCCTTGGGCCGACGTTAGTCCTCCCCAGTTCTCTAAAACCGGTCTCTAAAACCATCACCTTGCTTTGCGCCCCCGCAAAACATTCGGCCACTAACAGCCGAGGATGACCAGAAACGAGAAGGACCCAACCTCTATGTATTTAAGGCTCCGAGAGGCATTAATGAACAGGTTTTAGCTCCTCTGATGCCGCTGGAGAAGGGACTAATTGGCCACTGGTTGGTCTCAGATAAGAAGCCAATAGAGGTTCAGGCACTGGGAACCCAAGAGCAGATGGGCTCCCGCAGGGAGATTCCCATACGGGCCTGCAGAGCCTCACAAAGCTGGCTAACCATTCACTTGGGTTAAGAAGCTAATCCAGAATTTCACGAAGAAACTGAAAGGTACTCATGTCTACTCAATGCTGTAGTCTGTCCCTTAAGAATTCACTAGGAAAGTTTATTTAAAGAGCCCTGGGGGGTGGCGCCTGTGTTTCAAAGGGGTAGGGCGCCAGCCCCATATGCTGGAGGTGGCAGGTTCAAACCCAGCCCCGACCAAAAACAGTAAAAAAAAAAAAAAGAATTTAAAGAGCCCTGGGCAGGCAGGGCACGGTGGCTCACCCCTGTAATCCTAGTGGATTACTTAGAGACCACCCTGAACAAAAGTGAGACCCTGTCTCTACTAAAAAGATAGAAAAAAAACTGAGACTGTGTCTCAAAAAAAAAAAAAAAGTGCCGTGGGCATTTTTCAGTTCTCAATACCCAACTCAGACTTTTATTCCTGGGGTCCTCCAGTAGTGTTTGGGGGGGTGATGATGGGGGAAGAAACACAATTGTCCTTCAGCACGGAAACAAACACCTGAAGCTAGACATGAACCTCAAAGTAGCAATATATTTATTTACAAAATATACAGTTTCACAGAAACAGCTTCGCTTTATACACATAAACTTTAAAATTACACAGAACCATGTAAACGATGTCAAGTGTCTGGCCTGGCCAAAGCCCATGGGAGGGGCCTACACTGGGGATAACATCTGTCCCCTCACTTCATTAGCCACCAACCAGGAGCCCCTGGATGGGTCATGCCTAATTTGCATATAGAAGCTGATTGCAGCTGCCCAGCTCAATCTAACACAAAAAACCAAGGTGTCTGACCTAAGACACCACCCACAGGGATAGATCTGTTAAAAGAACAAAAATGCAATCAAGAAACAGAAACCGAGATGAATGTCAAATGCATTCCAGAGGCATCAAACCTTCCAGCACGGTAACAATCATTAGCATTGGCAGTTCCACTCTAAAATCAGTCGTATTCAAATGCACTTTAAAAATCTCGTGTTGTTTTTAAAAAAAGAAAAATGCTTTGGAACTTTGGTTATTCTCATGGTGAAGACACTGGACAGGCATTGTCGTGGGGCAGATCTTTGGCAAATTCCTCTCCACCTCATCTTGGATGTTTGCCCTAGTCAGAGCCAGACAACCGTCTGGAGAGGTTGTTTCTAAACCAGCTTACTATTTTTCTCTGCAGAACAGTTTCTCCCTTGGGGATCCTCACAATAAACTGGGTTTCAGAAACTATTTCTCTCTCCTTGTATGTTAACATAAGCAACAGAATGTTTTTTAAAAAGACAGTTGACTGGACAAGTGTGAAAGATACTGGGACAAAAAATGGACTCTAAATAGCCAAATTACAGTTCCAGCCCCTTGGTGCTTCAGTGAGAGAATGTGGAAAGTCTGCCTGGCCCTGCACAAGGTGCCACATGAAGGGACAGCTCCCTGGCAGGGATACCAGAGGCCCACCCTGCTGCAAATAAATATTACTAATGTAGGCAGTCTTTCCCTTTCCATGCCTTACAAGAAACAATGCTTATGAAAACATTCAATTTACAAAACACGTCTGAGTATAAGTATTGAACTGCTAAAGAGCAATGTCAATTTTGGAGAAAACTGAACCCCTCTTCTCCCTCCCAGCTCTGAAACCCCCAGTATCCTGGGCTGCACTGCCCTGGAACAGAGAGTTCTGCAGGGACTCGCAGCACAAACTGCCTGGTTTCTCCTGAGCTAGGCCTCCAGGGGCCTCCCCAGTTCAGGATGCTAGGAAAGACCTAGGGAACTCCACACAGGTCAATGATACATTCCTGAAGGCCTCAGTTACCCTATTGCTCACTCAACAAAATAAACCAAAAAAAGGGTCCAAGTCCTGACCTTGCCCCATGGTAGCAGCAGGCCAGCCTGCGTAAGGGGCACCCTAAGACCTACGCATGTGAGAGGCCTCTCTCCTAATTTTCCTTTACCCATAATTTAGAGGAACCCCATTTGGGTCCCAGTGATTGCCTAACCTCTATGTTGCTACTAGACTAAGATGAGTGGAACAGATGAGGAATGAACCTAAGTACCCCCACATTTGAAAACAGTTAGCCTAGGCCTCCCCAGGACACCTCATACACCCACTGGAGAGTAGGGCACTCAGCAAGAAATCGCCCAATACTTTTGGCTGTATCGTGCAAAAAGACAGGTTTTTTACATCGTGCAAAACAGGAAACTGAGTTGTGAACATAAGCTACCTCAACCCCCCACCAACCCCCTTTTCCACAGAGAAGGGGCCACATTGTCCCTTTTAACAAACACAAGGAAACCTAAGAAACACAAGCCACCGCATGGATCATCTCAGAGTGAGGCCAGAGGGTTCCCACCAGCAGCTCCTGTGGACAGGTGACAGTGAGGCAGAGGGAGCTACTAAGGGGAAGCTTTGACAGGTGCTGCACAGACACTTTTGGTAAAAGACTTAACACACAAGAAAAAGCTTACACATATGGCTGTTCATTAACAGGCTGGGGAAACTAAACAACTTCCCTCCCCAGCACAGCGGTAGCAGGACTAACAGATAAGCACTTGTTCCAATTGGCGGGAATTTGTTAACAATGATAGCAAAAACTCACAACTACCATGTACCCTCATTTTCAGCTGAACCAAACCCACTGCACTTGGGTGTTTAGTCCACCTCCACTGCAGAGAACACGGCTCTGGCAGCAGCTTTGGCCAACGAAGATTTTATTCGGTCACTATGTACAGTTTCTACCTTGGACAGCCTGTCCTTTTGCTTAGGCACCTGAATGGCAGGGATCTGCCCGCACCAGAGCGGAGAGTTCTGTGCTCAACTAAGAGAGGGGCCAGGAAGCCCGCTGTCCCTTTCAATTCCTCGCCTGCAGCCTCCTCACCCGCAGCAGTCAGTCCAGAAACAGCTTCCGGGAGCCCATGCGGGAGCGGTTGGAGCGGCGGATGTCAAACTTGGAGTCCCGGCACTTTTGGCAGACAAACACTTCTGGAACGTTGGATTTCCGGATTTTTGCACAGGACAGGTGAATCCAGGTGTGGCACTCGTTACACTCAATCATGGGGCGGCCCGCAAATGGTTTCATGCAGAAGCAGGTGACGAGGTCCCAGGAATCATCATCTGCAGGGAAAAAAACAAAAGAAACCAACAAATGAGAAAGGAGGCGACCTTTCATCCCTCCCTCCCCACCAGCAAGCTTCTTGGTCTGACAGGAGGAGCAGCAGAGTTCAAGGAAATTGGTTGCTCCTAACAAAAAACCGCCTTCACCCTTAACTCTGATGCCTCTCTCTGAAAATGCAGAAATTGCACAACAAAAAGCAGCAAAATGTGGGGCAACCCAGGAGAGGTTTACAGATGAGCTACACAACTTTTACACAGATCTGTCTCGCAATCTTGGCTCTCTCTAGCAGAGATTGACCCCTTCCTCAGCACCTCAGTATCTACCTTCCAGCCCTTTCCTCCTCCCTGGAGATGGTGAGACACTCTGCTGTCACACTCCACAGAAGGAACCTGGTCCTCTATCCCAGAGAGATGACCACTTAAAATAACTTCTCCTCTAAATACCAGCAAACAAACATGTCCACCCTACAGGACACTTACCGGAGTCCACCATTATGTCCTCATCATTGCCAGTGCTGTCCTCATCTCGGAACACCACCTGCTTTCCCTGCCGGACGATAGTCCGTTTGCCTTCAGTTTTTATTTCTTTGCCCTGATCAGGTGACACAGTAGCACAAGACCCACTCGAGGGCGTGTCAGAGTCCCAACCCGAGCAGGGGTCACTGGGGGCCTGGGGGATATCCTGCAAGGTGGGGCTCGTGGGGTTCTCCCCATAGACATCAGCAGTGTCAATCTTCAGCAAGTTACCCCTGTACCCCTCCTTCTCAGGCACATCACTGTCCCTTCGCTTCCTCTTCTTCTTCTTCTTTAGTTTGTCTGTCTTCTTTCTGTCCAGCAGAAAGTTGCTGGGTTTGGCTCGCTGCAAGAGAGTGGGCTGCAGGTGGCTAAAGCAGCGGTCGGAGACTGGCAAGGGCACCGAGGATGTGATGTCAGTGAAACCAGTGTCCCAGCTGTCACTGTCAATAGTGCCAGCGGTGCTGTTGGCAGGGCTGGGGCTGCTCCTCAAAGGGAGTTCCTATAAGGATGGAGGCAAAGGTGGTGGGTTCTGGTTGCTGAGACTGGCCCCCCAGCAGAGCAACCCCAGCCCTCCCTCAGCCACAGGCCTTTGCAGTGTGTTCCTACGGCCTTGAGCATCTTAGTTTCAAGAAACGGCATCGTTACTAGTTTAATATGACACCTTGAGGGGAGAAATCACCTCCCCTTGCTGAACCCTCGGCCTCCAACCCAAGCACTCAGTGGCATCTGGGGAAAGTAATGCTGCAGACACTGTCTCCTGTCCTCCTACCTCTCCCTAACTGCCAAACCTCTCCTTCCATTTGCCTTCCCAAGAGATATTTTTTTTAATTAAGTGAATTTAAATAGGCTTTAAGAATTTCCTGACAATCTTAAAATTGAACACTTCCCAAAATACTGCAAAAACAAAGTCGGTAATTACTGCCCCAAAGTAGTGAGCTAAACTCTATAGTTGTTTCAGATGATTCCAGCACATGGCCACACCGCTCAGCATGAAGCGAGCATCATCCTACATGGCAAGTGGAAATAGTAAACCAATACTGGGATTTTGCCTCCTGAAAACTATGGATTCTTTTTATTATTATTTTTTTTTTTTTTTAGACAGAGTCTCAAGCTATCACCCCAGGTAGTGTTGTGGCATCATAGCTCACAGCAACCTCCAACTCTTAGGCTTGATCGATTCTCTTGCTCAGCCTCCCAAGTAGCTGGGAGTACAGGTACCCGCCACAACGCCCAGCTATTTCGTTGCTGCAGTTGTGCTGGCCCCACATGCTGAGAGTAGCAGGTTCAAACCTGGCCCCAGACAAACTACAACAAAAAAATAGCCAGGTGTTGTGAAGGGCACCTATAGTCTCAGCTACTTAGAGGCTGAGGCAAGAGAATTGCCTAAGCCCAGGAGGTAGAGGTTGCTGTGAGCTGTAACATGATGGCACTCTACCAAGGGTGACAAAGTAAGACTGTCTCTAAATCAAACAAAAATAATAATTATAAAAAAAAAAAAATTGGGGGGAGCAGCACCTGTGGCTCAAAGGAATAGGGCACCGGCCCCATATACCGGAGGTGATAGGTTCAAACCCAGCCCCAGCCAAAAAAAAAAAAAATTATTGAGTCATTCCTAGACAAACCTGTGCTTTCCCTTTTTTTTTTTTTTTTAATTTTGGGGGGGGCGTTTTGCAGTTCCCTGGCTGATGAAAGTTCCCAAGAAACAGATTTCTGCAGGACCACTGCCTGAGGTCATCCTGAGCAACCCTCCCAGATCCACTGCATGCAGTGAGGGAACCCAAGTCTGTCTGTGCTCAGCAAAAAAGGTCTCCAGAGCTCAGGTGATTACCTCCTTCGGATAAGGGATATAACCAGCATAGGCCAAGACAAAGGTGCAGAATTTGTTGAAGTCTTCCACAGTCCTGCGCCTCTTATAACTTGGGGAATATTCCTGTTAACAGGAGAAAAGAGTATGTTTGCAGGAGACACTTCTAGGCAGAATCACAGAAACAATACAAGCCAGCTGGGCTTCTCCGCCAACCACTCAAAAAGCACACTGTTAGATTTAAAGACAGTCTAGAAACAAGTTAAGTTTAGGTCAAGAAATAACACCAATTTCAGAAAGTTGAGAGATGAGTGTTGAGATTTTATGCCAAGAACGCTGGGAAACTGGCTGGAGATAAAAGCTTGTACAAAAGTCTACTTCTTAGCACTCATGGGGCATTTTCTGACGGTATCTATTAGTCCCTGCAAAGCCTATCAGGAGTTCTAGTAACTACCTTTTCTGCTAGATTTTACACTTTGAATATCAACTGGGGCTGCAGTTGTAACTGAAGTATTTTAAGTGATTTCAAAAGTCAACTAATTCTTATCCTTCATAGTTCGGTCAGGCCTGAGACCCTAAAGCTGAAAACCGTGCTCCTCCCCAGTCAGGGGTGCCTGAGGGCCCACTCACTTCTGCGCAGAGGAGCCAAGCACCCAAAGGTTTTCCAACTCAGAGAATAAGCCAGAAACGTTCCTGCTAGGCTTCACTGCACATTTAACATGGAATACTAGAGATTTCTGCTTTTAAGTCCCACCCTCATTCAATGTAGAAACACATAAGGGATTTCCTCCCAAGAGCCAGCAATGGGAGAAACGCTCCTGGTTTGCTCCGATTGGAACAACTGTGTTTCATTACCGTTCATTTGCCTAGAGTGTCAGGGAGGTGGTGTCCTTTAAGTACTTTATCGCCCACACCCTCCATCCTGACCTAGGTGCTCAGTTAATCTTCCCAGAGGTTGGAGACCAAGGCCCCAGGGTAGATGGGGGGGGGGGGGGCAGTGGGAGAGCAGAGGACCTAGGCAGGAGGAAAGAGCCTAGAGGCTAGAGGCCAGTCCTGCGGCCCACAGGTTTTATTCAGAAGTATACTTTTTAAAAGAATTTTTTCAACTTGGTTCTACCAAACCATCTACTCTCCACACTATCGGACCTCGAAGACTATCCAACTAGCCAAGGCAAATACAGCACCCGGCTCTACGTTTTCCGCAATTCAGAGATCCGGCCCCCACCTTAGGGAAAAGCTAGCCGGCCGCCCTCTCGGCGCAGTAGGGAGGACTGAAGCCCCGTCCTCAAACTCTCGGACAGAACTTTCATTAAGACGGGGACCGTGCAGAAACGGGTCGGGACCTGAAAGCCCAGCGGAACGCGACTGCGCTTTAGGCCGGGTAGGGACACAGCCCGGGGGTCTGCAGGGGGCCCGCGCCAACCCCCACCTCGCTGGGCCGACCGCAGAGGCAGCGAGGCCCCCTTGCCCGCGCTCCCGCGGAAGCTGCCCCCCGGCGACGCTCGTTCTCGGAAGGTGCGGGGCCCATCCCGCGGGGATGGGGGGGCTGAGAAAGATTTAAGGGTCCCGAGCGGCTCCGCGAAGCCCCCGGGGCGGCAACGAATCGAGCGCGCCAGGCGCCGCCTCCCCTCCCCCACCCGCCCGCGGTCGCCCGACCCGCACTGAGACTCGGGCGGGCATGGGGGGGAAGGGGCCGCGCGGGGCCGCTGCGGGGGGACGGCCAGAAAAACCGAGGGCCGATCCCCGGAAGGAGGGGGAGTGAGTTGGGGCGGAGCGAGCGGAGCCCGCGGACAGGGGGGCGGGGGCCCCCGAGGGGGGGTGAGCTCGCCGAGGGGTGGGGGGCGGGCGATACCCGGGTCCCCAGGGGGAGTAAGGACCCCCAAAAACCCGGGCCTCCGGGCAGCAGAGGGGGCGGGGGCCGATCCGGCCGCGCGCGGATCAGGGGGCGGGGCGCGGGCCGCCAGGCCCCGGGGATTAGGGAAGCAGCGGGGGCTGCGCGGTGCGGAACCCGGTCCGAGGGGGGCCGCGAGCCCCCGGGAGGGGGTTGGGAACTCCTCTGAGAGAAACCGGACCACAAGGCAGGCGGCGGCTCAGGCGGCGTCCCCCGGGCGGGGAAGGACCAAACAGGCCAGCGGGGAGGGGCTGGGGGCGCCGACAGGTCTGGGGGCTACCGAAGCGGGAGAGGGGCGTCCCCGGGCCGAGCAGTGGGAGATGCAGCCTGAGGAAAGAGCGCGGGGAGGACGCGGACGTCGGGGAAAGGGACACCGAGCCGAGGGCTGGTGGGCAGGACCAGGCGCGGGCCCGAGCAGGGGGCGGGGGTGGGGCTCCCGGGGGGGCGACGGGGAAGGTGGGGGAGGGGAAGGCGGCTTTCGGGGAGACTGGGGTCCGGATTCCTGGGGAGCGCAGGATCGCAGTGGAGGTGGTCGGGGGCGTTTCGGGAGCTGCTCTCACTCACCTCCGGGTGGAAGGCGGCGGCGCAGGAGTCGGAGTCCATGTTCCAGGCGGGGGGCGGCGGCTGCGGGAGTGCAGGGCCTGGGATGTGGCCGAGGGGCCGCGGCGCCGCTCGGGGCTGGGGGCTCCGGCGGCTACGCAGGCTGAGGGTGGACCGGGGAGGGGTCGCCCCGGCCGGAGGAGATGGGGGGCTCGGCGTGTCGCGTCCCGGACTCTGTAATCGCGGACCGGCAGCTCCACAGCAGAACCGAGTGGGCGACGCAGCTCTCGCGGCCGGCGCAGCGGGAGAGGCGAGAGAGTCGCTGCGGGGGGCGGCGGTAGCGGCGGCAGCGGCGGCAGCGGCGGCGAGCGGGAACCCGACCGGCTCCCCGACCTGACGCCCAGTTCGGCTCGTGTCTCGGGAGGGAGGGCGGGAGAGCTGCGAGGCCTGTCGGGAAATGTAGTCCGGTGGCGACTGGAAGGCGGGGGCGCGGGGGCGTGGCGCCAGCTGAGTGCGGCGCATTCTGGGCGTAGTAGTTGCCGCACGGCCGGAGCGCCGCACAAAGGCCGTCCCGGGGACTCCAACCCCCATGGGGCTCCGCGGCTGCGGCCGGTGTGAGGGGGCAGTGTCCTTCTGGCTTTGGCTGCTCGAGCGGGGGTGGGGCGGGGGCAGCGCCGGCCTGGCCGCTGGGGGGAGGGGCGGCACAGGCCCCAGCGCTTTGGACCCCGCAGACTGGGTTGGCCCGGGCGCCGGGGGCGGAGCTGACGTTCTGGGTCGCTAAGGGCGGAGGCAGCAGCAGCTAGCGCCTCCTTTTTCTCCTCAGGCATTTGGGGCTTGCGCCCCTTTGTGGGGCGGGGTACCCGAGGCCCTGGCGGGAGTGGGGGTGCAGGGTAGGCGGGGGCGGGAGTGGGGGCGGCGGGGGCGGGGCGTGACGTAGCCCGTGCCGGGCGGAGCGAGATCGTTTCCGCCGCTGCGGTGTCCTCGCGGGCCCCTCCCGGCTCGGGGTCTGCGTGGTCCGCGGACGGATCCCGGCAGGGCTGGGGCTGGATTTGCTTTTGGGGGCCGGGTTAGTGTATCTTAAAAAAAAAAAAAATCGATACCAGCGTTGTCAGTGTCTTCAGGATGTTTGCCTTAAATTCGTTTTTTTTTGTTATCGCCTTCGCTTAACCTTGGAACCGCCCCAGTTTCCTGAGTTTTATTTCCTGAAAAATATCCTTCATACGGTGACAACGGTGGAGGGTGAGGTGGAAACGTGGTGTTCGATATTTGATATTAACATTTACATTTACCTTGTTTATTAATGGTTAAGGATTGGCAGTGTTTGAATGCCACACCACCAACTGTTTCACAACTTTCTGTGTTGCAGGCTTGACTCTGAACACTTTGATCTTGACTGCCCTGATGAAATAACCAAAAGCCAGCCTGGTGTTCTCTAACATTGTTAATAACCATTTGAAGGGAAAAAGTGTATAGACAAAATGCAGATGATGCCATAGCTTCAAAGATAAACTGTTAAAGGAGAGTGACCAAAAAAAAGACTCTCACTTTGCCAGCCTCGGTAGAGTACGGTGGCATCACAGCTCACAGCAACCTCAGACTCTTGGGCTTAAGCGATTTCTCTTGCCTTAGCCTCCCAAGAGAGTGACAAAATTTTTAATTTAAATCAGAAAAAAGACTGTCAGACTTAATGGGAAGATGAGGGTAAGAGCGAATTCTAAATTAATTGGCTTTTTTTTGTTTGTTTGTTTTGGAGACGGTCTGACTTTGTCACCCTCAGTAGAGTACCCTGGATCAGCTTACAGCAACCTCCAATTCCTGGGTTCAAGTGGTCCTCTTGCCTCAGCCTCCTGAGTAACTGGGACTACAGGTGACCTCCACAACACCCAGCTATTTAGAGATGGGGTCTCACTCTGGCTCAGGGTGGTCTCTAGCCGGTGAACTCAGGCCATCAACCCAGCTCGGCCTCCTAGAGTGCTAGGATTACAGGCATGAGCCACTGCCTCCAGCCTATTAGTTGGCTATTAACATTTCAGTGAGTAAAATAATTCTGATGAAAACAGTGGTTAACGGAATTTATCTTAGAAAGCTCTGACGCCATAGTACTTTATACAGAGGGTGACAAAGTGAGACTGTCTCCAAAAAAAAAAAAAAAACTGGCTCAGTGCCTGTAGCTCAAACAGCTAAAGCACCAGCCACATACACTTGAGCTGGCGGGTTTGAATCCAGCCCAGGCCCACGAACAATGATGGCAGCAACCAAAAAATAGCTGGGCGTTGAGGGGGTGCCTGTAATCCCAGCTACTTGGGAGGTGGAGACAGGAGTATCGCTTGAGCCCAGGAATTGGAGGTTGCTGTGAGCTGTGATGCCACAGCACTCTACCCAGGGGTGACAGCTTGAGGCGCTGTCTCAAAAAAAAAACAAAAAAACTCTGAGCCTCAGTTTTCTAAACTATAAAATTTTTACTTAGTGCATGTTCAATAAAAGGTAGTTTACTGTTTCATTATTTCTGCAATATCTAAGCCCATTGGTGAGCTCCCCAGAGGTAATAAATTGGGGTATTTACAAGGTAAAACAGATAAAATTACTAAGAACAGACATTTCAGACTTGATAATCAAGACTTTATTAGAAACTTCTTACAGATTTGTCAAATTCAAATAATTCAGCCACAGATTTAGAATGTCATCTGATCGTTGTGCCCAGAATAAACATCCTGAGGTTAAGCAGTGCCACCCAGGGTCAGATTCACCAGGAGCAACTTGTTTTGCCCAGATAGAGTTAAGAAGGGTCATGCTTGTAGAGCAGTGGTTATGACTTGGGCCACATTCACTAAAGCTGGTGGGTTTGAATCCAGCCGGGGCCAGCTAAACAACAATGACAACTGCAACAGAAAATGGCCAGGCATTGTGGCGGGCACCTGTAGTCACAGCTACTTGGGAGGCTGAGGCAAGAGAATCTCTTAAGCCCAAGAGTTGGAGGTTGCTGTGAGCTGTGACTCCATGGCACTCTACCCAGGACGACATAGGGAGATTCTGTCTCAAAACAAATAAATAAATAACAACTAAGAAGGATATCATTCTACTGGTAGTTTAAAGATATAAATACCGGCTCAGCGCCTGTGGCTCAATCAGCTAAGGCGCCAGCCACGTACACCTAAGGTGGCGGGTTCGAATCCCCAGCCCGGGCCCACCAAACAACAATGATGGCTGCAACCAAAAAATGGCCGGGCGTTGTGGCAGGCGCCTGTGGTCGCAGCTACTTGGGAGGCGGAGGCAGGAGACTCGCTTGAGCCCAGGAGTTGGAGGTTGCTATGAGCTGTGATGCCATGGCACTCTACCCAGGGGGATAGCTTGAGGCTCCGTCTCAAAAAAAAAAAAAAATCTTTGGACTGTGTTAAATGCTTCACCAGGCCCTTGGGATACTGCTTTTGACACATAGGTGAAGTTGGGTGGGTCGTATAACAAACAACTGAAAATAAAGTAGATCATATATGTGTTTATTGCTTTACAGTTTATAAAACATTTCCATGTACCTTAGTTCAAGGCTCTCAAACTATATTGTGCACGTGAAACATTCGGGGGGACCTTGTTAAAATGTAGATTCTGATTCTGTGGGTCTGGGTTGGGGCCTGAGACTCTGCATTCCAGCACATTCCTAGGTGATGTGGGGGCTGCTGGTCTATAGACTACATTTGGAATAGCTACACTTAGTTCACATTAATTCCTATAATAACTTAACCAAGGAGGTTTTGGACTTTGTAGTAAGGATCTGGGGATACGGTTCACAAAATTATCAAGGAAAATATCCTTAGTAGACTTTGAAAAGCAAATTGGGAATCTGGAGAGTCCCCTGGGCCCCTCTCTTAGAATGAATGGGCCCCAGAGGGTTTCAAACTTCATGTGTGTTGGGTTTCACGGAAAGATATGTTGAAGTCCTAACTCCCAGTGCCCGTGAATGTGATCTTAATTTGGAAATAGGGTGACTAAGTGCCACCCTCCCACCCCCCACTGACTGGGAGTACCGGTGAGGCGGGTGCTGTGTCTTGGAAGCGTTTCCTGGCTCCTTGTCAACTACCTTAACTCTGGCCTGATCTATACTCAGGGGTTTCCCTCCTCCTCTCCCTGTCCCAACTCCTGACCGCTCTCAGCCTGCACCTGTTCCGTCACTGAGTGTATGAATGAGGAAGACACTGTTGTGTGTCACCACAGGAACACTGTGGGTGAGTGTGATGGGCCGTATTACCTGGACACCAACCATTCCCTGTGTGCCCACGGCTTTCAACCGCAAATGTTTGTGGCCGTCTGTCGGGGGCGGGGGGGCGGGGCGGTTTAGTGATGAGTTTTCTTGGCCTACAGGCAGAGCAGGCCAAAATACTGGGGAAAATTAACACCCCCTTCCCCCAGCAGCCTTCAACCATGGGGGACAGCAATTGGTGGATAAATGTCCCCGCTTCCTTGTCATCAAGTGAGACAATCCTGACGTTAACTTCTACACAGTTCTCCAGAGTTCCCAGAGAGATGGGACCCCAGCTGCCCACAGCAGTAACCAGCTCATGAACACACTAATTACTCACTTCTCCCTTTCCTGTCTCACTTCCCTGACCCCCTCCAGGTGCTCCCTGGGATCAACCTTCACATAAGCTGGTGGGCTTTGCCATAACTGCTGAAAAGCACAAGAGAAAACGTTCAGCCTGCATAGATGTGCTGGAAAGGTGCTTCAGAGCACCCTGCTCCCCCCACCCCTCCACCCTCAGCACTGACTTCAGAGCACCCTGCTCCCCCCACTCCTCCATCCCTGAGCACTGACTTCAGAGCACCCCCCCCCCCCCACCGCCACACACACACCAGCACTGACTTTCCTCCTGGTCAGCCTGCATGGAAGTGCTGGAAAGGAGCTTCAGAGCACCCTGCTCCCCCCACCCCTCCATCCCTGAACACTGACTTCAAAGCACCCTGCTCCTCCCACCCCTGCAC
>CAUYQV010096114.1:0-18635 GCA_963574575.1 Galagoides demidoff
GCTCTTGTTAAAGCTATATTGATAGGTACTTTCTATTTTGGCTGTTGATACAATGCTATCTTTCTTTTTCTAATATTATTTAGTAATTCTTTTTTATATAGGAATATAATTGATTTTGTATAGTTATTTTGAAGTTAGCTATATTGCTGAATTTTGCTATTGCTTTTGGTAACTTGCAAGTAACTTGGTAACTCAGAAGTATATGAAATTTGTATTATTTTTTACAAACTATTGGGATTTTTAAGTTATCATAATTGTACTAGCTAGGATCTTCAACTTACTAGGAGTGGTGGTAATGAGTACACTTATCTCATAATTGATTTGTAGATAATGCTTTTGTTTCCTTGTAAAATTGATATATTTGTCCCAATGTTATCTTCAATGATTATGTCAGGTCTTGCCTATAGTTGATGTTCTGTAAATATTCATGGAATAAAGGAGCCTTAAAAAAAAAAAAAAACGAATGAATGAATACAGCCTTATTGGCCTGTAAGGTTGTTTAAGCTACCTTAGTTTCCTCATTGGTAAAACAAGAATAAGTAGCACTTACTTCAGGGTGACACTATAAAAATTAAATAAGAGAATGGCTATAAAATCTCGTAGAGCACCTGTGTATAGCAGCTGATCAATAAGTGTCAGCTCCTTTCCCATCTTCTCTCCTGGTTTCCCAGCTGTGCCTCCAGGCTCAGCATGGCACAGAAGCTTTCCTGCCTCCTGCCACCCAGAGTTGCTCTTGTGGTAAAGATAGACCCCATTCCACAAGTTTAGATATACAAGGATATGACTGCATTGGTTCATAATTTGATTTAATTTTTATGATGAGTCTACATCTCTGTTAAGTAGCAGAGAACTATCTCAGTCAACTGAGGTTTTAAACTCTCCTTGTTCCCTGGTCTGTGCATAAATGTCAAGGGACTTACAGAGACCTAAAATTGGAAGGGGGCAATCAGTTCCTGGTGTTGTCATTGTTCACTACGACCTCCCCTTTTGCACCTACTGCAACAGAAGTAGAGAGATTCCAGGGGCATTTGAGAAGGGGAACCGACAAGGCTGCCAATGGATTTGTATAAAGGGTTAAGGAATGGGAGGAATAAAGGATGATTCCTAGTTATTTAGCTCAAACAACTGGACAGACAACGGTGTTGTTTAATGCAAAGGGAAACAAACATAAGGAATTTAATGCTGGACGTAATTTAAATTGGAGATGCTTATGTGACAGGAGCTTACCAACAGGTGATTGGAGCTACACCACTGGAGCCCGGAGTGCAGGGAAGGGTGCAGACTGGACAGGCACCTCTGTGGACAGGAGAGCAGGAAAATGTACACGAGAGATGAAACTCCTACGTCAATAGTGACAAGGGCAATGATAGAAGGATTTTAAAAATAAATAGTTGTATAATTTCTCAAATCACCCAAAGCAAACGACCCTGTTAATATCCTGCCTAAGTTTGTCTTGAGCTACTTACTGGCAGGGCTCCACCCAGCCTCTGACTCAGGCCTGCCATCCCTGAATCCTGCAGTGCTCCCACCTCTGTTCCTTTGGTGTGTGCTTCCAGCCCAAACTAAATCTTTGTGTCATGGATTAGCGTATGTTCTTATTCTCAAATCCAATAAGGGTAAAGACTGCTATAATTTCTAAATGATAGATTACTAAAATTTGTTATATTAAGCCCTCCTCAAAGGAGTAAGTCAGAAACCATCCTTCATGCACAATCTCTGAAGGTCAAGGTGATAAAAAAAAAAAAAAAATGGAAGGATCTCTAACCTCTAAGGCCAGGGCCTATCAAGAATGAAACTCAGAAGCCCTTCTGAGAGTCCATAGCACATAGCACAGGTAGAAAACTGCTCCACTCAGGTGGAACCTTCTACAGGCCAGAGAAATGGTCTGGTTGTGTGTAAACAAAGGAACGTGGATGTATTACCGGTTGCCCAAGATTCTCTGAATTATATATGTAACAAATAGGGTACTCAGACAAAGTCCCCGTGACGGCTTCCAGGCCATGTGCCCCTGCCCCTTTCCAGAAGAGGTACTGCTTTCCTGGCCTTACTTGGGACATGAGAGTGACCAAGGTTCACACCCCTGGAAGTATTCTTCTTTATAAATGGAATCCTCATGCCAGGAGTATGTGGGTGGGCATTTGTCTTCTATTTATATTCTCCCGCCAGGTCAACCTAAGATGAGGATTATAATAGATGGAAGACAAAATACATCAGTTTATAGTCAATTCTGATGCAATCTGTTAGTATAAATAATGGCTAAAATGTGGTGGGAAAGTCATCTGTCACTTTAAGGCAAACGTATAGTTACTTTAAAGAAAAGTAGCTTAGGAAGAGCAAATTTGTCCCAAGGCTCTTAAGCTTAGGAGGCACGTGAAGAAAAGTAGCTGAGTTTTTTTCACCCAGAGGATAAATCGTGTTGTCATGATCCTAGGTTTTGGCTTCATTTTGTTTTTTTTTATATATCTTACAAGATCATTCAGTTTAGGGGTATACCCTTGTGACTTTTCTGGTTCCACGAGGATATTTGAGCAAGTATCATTTTTAGTGAGGCAGCATATGGCCAGGTACTTTGTTTGCCGTTGCGTGCCTGTGTATGTGTGCGTTTGCGACATGTAACACACATACACACATACACACAAATGCACACGCACATCTTTTCAGTTCTAAGTCCAAACCCTCTTTGTAAATTAGCTGAGCCTGGAGAGTTGGAAACACAACAGCAGCAAAAGGCTAGAGCTCGCAGCAACCGCTTGAAGCTGCAGATGACACCAAACTGGATTATAATGTCATTCGCTAACTGACAGATCATTTAGTGTCTTGGAAGAGCCTGTTTTCACACTGCTGAAGCTCTCACAGGGGAATTCCGTGTGGGCTCCTTATTGTCAGAGCTATTTTTCACCCAATTTGTTTCCAAATGATGTCTAACCTGAGGTCTCTCCACTGAGAGAGGTTTAAGCCATGATTAATGAGGAGTGTTTGGTCAGGCCCACCTGGGAAATGGCCCATCTGCAAACTCAGGTAAGACGGGGAGGCTTACAAGGCCTCAGCTTGTGAACGGCAGGCTGCTCCCTGCGGCTGGAGGCTTCCCCGCAGCAGCACAGGGCTGTTCGGTATTAGCAGCATAATGTTTCAGGAGGCGCTGGAGACAAGTGTCACTCTTGTTTTTTTCCCTGAGATGTTCATGGGGGAAGTGCTCTTGGTCTGTCTTCGTATGAAAAGAAAAATTGTCCGTTCCTCAAGTTTGTTAATTCTCTTCCAAGCTCTCACACATCTGTATGGGAATATAAGCAAACAGACCTGGACACAGAGATACGACTTTGTCTCGAAGGACAAGGTCGCTGAACAAGCAAGAGTTAGATGTATAATATTGGGGTCTATTTTGACATGGAACATGAACTGGTGTGATCATTTTTTTGTTTGATTCACTTTCCTAAAATAAACTGCTCTTTGTTATATTCAGACATGCCTGCAGAAAATATATTTTCTATACATAAAAAATATTTTAAAAAATCCTTTTCTGTATGAATTAAATACTGGGGTATCTGTATATTTTAAATATTAGGTCAATGAGTCAGTCCCCTAATAATCTGAATAACTCAGAATCTTTGGAAAGGGATATCCTTTTACTAAATATTTAAAACATGAAGAATAGGGCGGTGCCTATGGCTCAAAGGAGTAAGGCACTGGCCCCATATGCTGGAGATGGAGAGTTCAAATCCAGCCCTGGCCAAAAAAAATAAAATATGAAGAATAGAAGGCCATCCTTGTTATAAGATAAAATTAGGTAAGCACAAATGGGATAAGGAATTCCAGATTCTTTCATACTTAGCTGAAAAAAAAATGAGGAAATGGGTGAAACATAGTCATTCTTCCTAGCCAAGTCCATCCCTTCCCATATTTAGAATGGACGCACATTCTAGGCTTTTTCTTTAGATTGTCATTAACCATGACATCCCACAATTCCATCTGTCAGGACTGAAACCTAACAGATCCAACTGTCTCCAAATAAAACAGATTGTTTGCTGGGAACATTTATGACCCATAAAAAGTGAGAGTTTATCCTGCAAAATATATCTTCTTGTAAACAACCAACATTCCCTGAATCTCACCAGCTGACTTTGAATCTATCGATTCCTCACTTGGAATTTGGCCTCATCCAAAGCCTCTTTGATGGCATTTTGTACCCAACTGTTATGCAAAAGATGCTTTCCATTGAGTTGGTTCCATAACCAGACACCAAAACAATCCCACACTTTCTTCAACTACTTCTGTTGCCAACAACATGTTTACCATGATTTAGATGTCTATTATACGCATGAATGACTTGTCTACTTAATTTCATCAAAAAATGAACCCTCATAAGTGGCACAGATGCTGGTATGATGGTAATCAAATTAGTTTTTGGACAGGTTTATGGCCACTTGCTGTCAGTTAAGCTCTCTTTGGCTATCTTCACTCCTAATACAGTTTTGATGGTGATTAATGGCTCCATTAATACACAGTTTATGTTATGATAGACCTAACATTATGGTCTCATTTGCTGACCACAAATGATAATAAACTTGGTTAAGATTCAGGTCCACAAAATATTAGCCATACATCTACTGTGAGACCCTTACTTCCTTGAGCCTAGTATATGTATACTTAGACCCAACCAAGAGGAACACTTTATTAGCACCAAAGCCTTTTTTGAAGTTAAAATTCCTTTCATGATCTTTCTCCTACCTTTTCTTTGTTACTGAGCTATTGTTTTTGTAAATCATTCTTGTCAGCCCTATGTTCCATCCAAATCCTTTTCACTCCTAGTCTTACTTGCTTCCACTCTAAATCATGAAATCTGTTTTATATACAAACATTTTTAAATTTTTGCTTATATTATTTCATTTATTTGACTGCTTTACTAATTGCCCCAAACATCTCTATTTATATCTTCTAGTAATCACTGTCTTTAACTTCCTCCTCTCCCCCTCGACAGTGTACATCATCCTGTTCATGATTTTCCATCCTATGTCTTGTATTTTTCTGAGAGTAAATTTTAAATTAAAATCTCTTGTGAGTAGCACAGTTTATTTGCATTCATTTAGCTGAGCCGCTAACAGGATGAGAACAAAATGGGAGCCTTGTAGGCTAAACTATGGCAAACACATTTGGATTGTTTACACAGCTTTTTTATGTTTAAACAAACATGGTTTTTTATAATGAAATTGAGTTTCCTCCTGCCCATATTTGATTTTTATGTTCATCTGTGCACTTGCCTAAACTCCACCCACTTGCTGCTATGCAAATACAGATTATGCAAATTTTTGTTTTGAATTGGGTGAGCTGAGCAGATGCCCATTTCAGCATAAACAGTCTTCAGAAAAAAGGCTTGAATAGACAAGTACCATTGTAAAAATACCTAAATGGACATAAAGATTAATGTTTCTTTCCACACAAACAAAAACATTAAGGATGTCTCTTTCACACTTGTGAGGAAAATCTAAGGTCATATTCTAATATGGCTAAGCACTGAAATTCAGTTTCTCATTAAATAATAGGACTGGATACTAGACTCAATCTATGGTGGTCAATCTTTGAAACTATTAATTTATTGTAATCCCTCCTTCACTTAAGTAACTATGATTCCAACTCTCTAGTAAATTGTCTTTATCTAACACTAGCATCTCTGCTGATTGATTTTTTTAAAACTTTGCTTGCTTTTTGGTTATTACCACTCAAATTTACTGATCTAGAAATGGTTTCATTTGTATTTATTTAATACAACTCCTTAAAAAGAGAAGCTTTGTGAAAAGCTTAGGAAACAGGTATAAAACTATGCAGAAAGAAGTTAAAGATGTGATTCTTATACATAATTACAAACTGCTGTCTGAATTTTAAGGAAGGCCAACTGACTAAGGTCACGTCTCACTGAACATCTATCTCAGAAGATCTGATGATTCCATATTGATAGCATTGCAACCTCAAGAGTTAGTTAGAGGATTAGGGATGACTTGACACTCAGCCAGAGCATATCAGAAAGAAACAACTCAGCATACTATGGCAAAATTTATGTACTATACACTATGAATCGTGGCCTTTTCCCATTTACTAATGTCTTTAGAGAATTCTTGAAACACTTTGGAAGACTGGTACTTTTGGAGATTCCCTGATATAGGCCCTTTGAATGGCTCTATGACATTGGACATTGGACCTCTTGTATCTCCACATACATTAATGGACCACAGTAGATGCTCAGGGAATGTTTTGGAGGTAAGTCTCCAGAGGGATATTTGGATATCAGAAAATACATTTGATGCATAAGGCAGAGTTTCTAGTGGGTGGAGATTTGAGGAGCCTACCTCACCAGCAGCAGTTAAGTATTAGCGAAGATCCCCTATGCTGCTCATATCCCAGAATCCACTATGACATTGGTCCTTGCTCAGTGTCATTCAGGTGCCACTAAGATCATCATGGCTGCCTTGGGGTTGGGGGGGCTGACCTGCTCTACATACATTTTCTAGTGCCTCTATGGTCTGGAGCTAAAAGTGCTTCTCCGGGATGACCTGGCCCTATGTAAGAACCTGATTATTTACCAATTAAACCCTATTCTCTTTCCCTGGGGATCCTTATAAACACACCTTCCCTCTCTATGTTCATTCAGTCACTCAGTCATTTAGTCATCCATTTCAACAATAACCAAGCATCAGGCCCTGTGTTATGGACTAGGGATTTTGAAAGGAACAGAAAACAGTCCCTGGCCTACCAACCAGGATTCAGTGTTGGGGGAAACTCAGCAAGCAAACAAAAAATTTAATTTTATATGGGAGTTGTGTGCCGAGTGCTGGGGACAGGAAGGAAGAAATAAATATAACTCTCTTTGGAGAGTCAGGATACTTTTCCTGAGTACTCTGGGGGAGTAAGTAGGAGTTCTCTAAGGATGACAAGAAAGGGCATGCCTATTCCTCATTTCTTCTTTCCCCTGAACAACTTTGAAGATCTTAATTTATTCAGATAAACAGTTGGAGATTCTGGGTAAGTGAAGGATTGACCCAATATTAACATGTGTTCTTTACATTACATGGCATGGTTAAAACTATCTTTTTATAGGCTGTCCTGGTCTGGATCCACCTCCTTGGCCTGACTGTGGGGCAATGAGCATCATCAGCTCCATAAACTGATAACAGTGCTGAAAAAACAGACTAGGAAAGTGCTTGTCTTACTGGCTCATTGCCATACCCTGAACCAGGTAATAACACAAGGAAGGAAATTATTGCTTCTATCCTATCTCTCTCATTCACCTTACAAATCCCTTTACAGTGCCTTAATAGGAACTTGTTGATTTGACTTAGCAGTTTGGTATTCCTATTAAAAGCACCAAACAGTAGTTTATTGAATGACGTCTTAGTGGCCTTCAATTGACAATACATTTCCCAATTTTGTTTCTTTTAAATTGCACAGAAAGCAGAAGTAAATTAAGCCCAGTGAGAATAAGTTGAAATGTGAAATGAAAATTATTTTTCCAATTTAAAAGTCCATTTACTTAAAGTACCTGGATTACAAGTAAGAATTCTAATAACCTAGGAAAAAGACTCAAAGCTAGAAGAGTTCGTAAATTATGAATCAGTGGGTTATAAAGAAAAGTGCTACTTCCTTTCTGAATGAAAGGACACACACAAATGCTATAATCAATAATGCGTGTGTATTAACTCAGCATGTTTCAGGGTTAGAATGATAACATCACATTTTCTCAACACACATACACACTAGGGACACATTGATATACTTCCTTGTTTCTATTCTTTATGCCCATCTAAAACTAAAATATTTTCCTTGAAGTCTTATTGTGTCTACTTCTAAATCACAAGACAAGGAACATGGTGCAAGCACAGCCTTGATCATCCAGGGACACCCAGGACAACGCAGAGAAATAACACCAGTATCTTGATGGTTGGAAAGGATCTAGAATAAACAAGAGGAGAGTTGTTCAATTAAGATTCATTGAGTCTAATTCCCATAATGCTAAATGCCAGGTAGCAGCTAACATGAGAATGTTTCTACGGCTTGGCGTCCCGTGTGGATTGGTAGCAGAAAATCTGCACTGGGGTTGGCGAGTCTTCCAGTTTACTCTTTAGTTCTCTGCCCTTCTCTCTACATCCCCCATTCCCAACAACCCTCTTTTTTCACCAGCAGGGCTTCCTATTGTCCTCTGCCTACCAAATCTTCCCCACCATTTAGGACCAAATCCAAATCTCTTCTGTGAGGCCTTCCCCGGCCCCTCTCACCTGACCTTTTGTTTTTCAGAGCACATGTGGCATGTCCTTTCTGTACTATCCTTTGACATTTATCAGATATCACTTGATTAATTTTATGATTTCTAAAGTGCCGTAAGTTCTCTTCAACAATGTAGCAAATTCAAGATTAAATCTTCTATAGTATTCATGTACCCTGGGGCAGTAACTATCACAGAACTTCCACCCCTGGCAAAGTCCAAACTCTGTGTTGATTGGCATATTCTGTGACCACATGTGTATAGTTCAACTTCCAAAAGCATTTAATAATATTAGTAGGGTGGTCTCTGGCAGCTTTTAAGGAAATTTGCCTGCCCAAAGAGATTGACTCAGGTCCTAAACCTGCTCCTCCCGTGATGTGCCAATTGTGTCAGAATTGATGTTCTGTTTAATTCATTCTCTGTCACCAAAAATTACTTTTGGGCTATGGATCAGGTTCAGTTTTATTAAATCTATCTTACAACCTCTGGCTTTAGGATGCAACAAGGAGCCTGGAAGCTGTATCAGACTCCAGTGTGGCACTAGGAATGAAACAGACTTATTTCTTAATTCTCTAAAGATGCAGTCAGTAAGTCATGTTAGAGATTGCAGACAAGTTTCAGACCCAAAACAGTATGGGCTGGTGATTAGCCTAAAGTCATTTGTCCGCAATCAGAAAAATCTTTATTCAATAAAAGTTTCCCCTTTGGAATACTCAGCTAAACCTGTTACTTTGGCAGTACCTTACCAAATGATGCCAATATCAACCAAGAAGTAAGGAATAGAATTTGGAATTAGCCTATTCAATTTGGCCAAGTGAAGTGTTTCAGCAACTACTGGAGCTCAGAAAGAATACCCCAAAGCATGGCGCTTTGACGTGTTGAATACTTCGAACTAAAGAAGTAACCTCAGAACCAAGGTCTCTTTCTGACCTTCTCCTACCTGCCATCTCACTCCTCTATAGACCCCATGCACAGGGAGAGTTCTGTCTCTCAAGTTTCCTCATCTACCTAAGGATTGGATCCAGCAAAGAGGAACATGCCTTCAGTGCTCTTACTGACATTCCATTAACCAAGGAAGATTGAGTTCATATCACAGAGGAAGAGAATGAAAATCAAACACTATCCCTAAAATCTAGATGAACACTGTCTCAAGCCATTGTCTGGTCTATGGGCTCATTCGTCTCTCCAAAAAATCACTTACTGCCCCTCTAAAATTGCCTATACCCTCGTTTCTCTCTCTTCTATGAGGAAGTTATATAACTTCTAGGTCTCATTAAGTTTGGGTACTCACCTTCCTGTGATGTCCCCATGCATGTAAATAAATTTTTTGCTTTTTCTCCTGTTAATCAATATATTGTCATTTTATTTGTCAAACTCAAGTATAATACCTCAAGAGGCAGGAAAGGGCTTTTTTTTCACCCCTACACAACAATGTAGTAACAAGTAATACCCTGAACCAAAACCATTTCAAACAATGGCGGTGGCTCCTTCCTTTCTGAAGACCAGGTCTTGCACCTACCAAAATGTGGGGCATGACCGGAACGTGCAAGGTGAAGGTCAAAGATGATAGTTAACGTGCCAACACTCAAGTGATGACTGCTGCCATTCTCTGCTAACTGAATATGTCTAGGTAATATCAGGAAATCCAAGGTAATATTTTTTGGAGCACTTACGTGAGGAGAGGGCAGATGGAGAGGGTCGCTTAGCAAACACCGCTCCAGCAACCATACTACAGATGATAAGATTTGCAAGATTTTAAGCAGTTACAAAAGATCTGAGTTCTCTTGGACAAACAGCCACTAGCCAGGTTTCAGTGTTAAGACACGGCTGGCTCTGAGGTTGATTAGTAGAGACAAGGGAAGTTGAAAAGACCAAATTCAAAAGTGAAACTGGGGACTGAGAAATGCAAGCAGGTGCTGATGAGTGGGTAGCAGCAGGCTGGAGCAGTTCCCCGAGTCTCTCAAAAGTAGATACAGAGCAGTTTTCACGGGGCCCATCGATGCCTTCATGGATGAAAAGGAAATTATTAAAGGTGCTTAGTCAATGTGGACAGAAGTACTGGTCTTGCCATCTTACATATTTCCTATTCTCCGTCCATATCCCATTTTATCCTTTGTAATAATCAGATTCAGAGACTCATCTGGACTCCAATTCTTGCTCTCACTTTCTTAGGGGTAGGCATTCCTTTATTTCTTCTAGATATTGCCAAACAAATTCACTCAATTCAACCTTTGGCAAAAAAAAAAAAAATTTCTTCCAATTTCTTAAAATTTATTTATTTTCTTAATATGTAACTACTCATGAACTTCATTCATCTACTCTTATTAAATATTTTCTAGTTCCCACATTTGCAGATTAAAATATTTTTGCAAAATATGAAATGGCCCCCTGGCATATAATACTTTAGGAGTTTATGTGCATAATATTTTGTAGAACATTTTGTTAGTATTAACCCTGAAATTTCCTCCTCTTAACATTAAAATTATACTTTATAACACATGAAAAGTTATCCATCAACTTAGTTCTATTACATATTTCTTTACTATTATTAAAATCTGTGTTCTTAAATCATACAATTTAAACATGTGGCCCCCTTGTCATTCCATATAAATGCCTTTTTAAAAACCTAAAAATTCTGGTTCTTTAAGAACATGAATTATCTGAATTTTCATTATTTAATAGACTACTTCTTCCAATTTTTAAAAATTATCTTTTATACTTTTAAATTCTTCCTTTTATTTTTTCTTCTCAATTAGAAATAATATATCATTCTGTTATCTATGATAATTTGCTTCAATAGTATTATTAGTAACATTTTAATGTTTATAACAGTGTTAACACTTAAAACAAGTAATTCATTTAGAAAGTGCTCCTATTATAAATTTGCTTTTAATCAAAACATTCAACACTTCACCTACATAATGCTTGGTGAGTTTTGGATTAAGGGTTTTTTAATTTTACGCATATTCATTAGTTAGAAAAAATTGATTTGTTGTGAGGGGGAAACACAACTTGCCTAAAACATCTCTTTTCATACTCCTGAGGCTTCATTGTTTCTTGGGTTACTTGCTTAAAGAGTCCTAAAGTTTGGCAATTTTTTCCCTAAATTACTTCCCAAGATATCATTGAGAATTCTTTTCTCTTCAAAGAGCTCATTGAAGTGTTTGCTGGTCTTTGAAATTTGTTTTGTTTTCCGTGGGGGACTCTAATCATCATCTGATATTTGGGCATTTGAGTTCTTTCCAGGGTCATAAAAAGTCAGTGTGCCTCATTTTGAAAGTCTGTGGGGAGATGCATGTTCTGCCAAAGTTGATCTATATTAGGAGCATAAGTGACCCTCGCAGTTCAGTCTTGCTCACGAGTGGGAGTTGCTGAAGGTGAATTCAGGGAAGGGGCATCCTCCAGTCCAGACCTCTCCCTCACTGAATTAAAGCCCTGAAGCCAATCTTTCATGCTGGTGGGGGTTGCTGGCTCAAAACAGGAGGCAAAAAAATAAGGAACACGACACACAAGGAAAAATCTTCAAGATTTTCTTATGCCTGTTCTGATCTACAAAGGACATTTTCATTCATCTTTAGCAAGGTTTGATGTGTCCTATAAGCATTTCCTTCCAGTTTATTTGTTTGCCTCCTTAATATCTATGAATGTACTTGAATAAAATAATCCAAAAATGAAAAAAAAAAAACCCAACACACCTTTTCTGCATCCTCTACCTGTTTTGTTTATGCTGTTTACAGATCTCAAAGAGCAAAGAAAGCTATTTTTCAGATGACTAAAAGAGATCTCCTGTTTGTCACTAATCTTTATTAACTTTTTTCCCTAAACGTATAACTTAACCTTACATAAGTCACAAGCAGCAATTGATCTTATATACTCATAATCGAGGAGGCTAGTGGTGAAAGAAACTTGTGTTTAGACTTGGGTCTTTGCTGAGTTATCTCTTTGTCCTGAGGACAATCATTGCTGAGGAATCAGACCCTAAAATGTGTTTTGATAATACTGTTACTGTCCAGATCTGCTTATAACCATAGAAAACATTAAAACATTCATTAAAGTCCAAGAAAAACCCCCTCAAATTGCATCTGACAGCAGAAGCTTTAACTTTTGGCACCCCAAAGATTAGCTTTTGCTTCTTCCATTGTTGACCCTGGTGGTTTCATCTGTAATATGTATACTGACTGTTTGCAGCCTGGCAACAGCTCCAAGGAGTGAGGGGGGCTGGAAAACTATAGCCCCTTGTTAGTTGCAGTCCAAACTTCAAAGGCTTTGAGACACTGAGTAGACAGGTTTCAGCAGCCGATAAAGCAGCCGTGCAAACAAAAGGCAGCTTCCCTCTCACCGAGGTGTCTCCTGATCCAGGGTGATTTTCAGCCCACTTTTTTTCTTTTATTTGCAATGAAACTCCTGGCAATGAGAAAGACTCATTCTGCCCACGGTTGTGTGCCCCCTCGATTCGGCATCAGAGGGAGAGATGGGCATTTATGGCACCATAAATCAAGGGATAAACCATACATGAGCAGCTGGCACATGTGCTAATAACTATAATTATTAATCATGTCAATTTCACACCCTTCAAATTTATGCTATGTGCTTTCTGTAGGAAAGCCATCCCTGGCGCCTTGAGCTGTTTATGGTATGAAAATATGATGTGCTGATGGTCTTTGATAATTGTCTTATGACAGTATTGATCTGCCTACAATTGGGTTTGTGGGGCATCGAAGCCCTGCAAAGTGGTTGTCCTTGTCTCCTGGTATATATCATTGTCACACATCTCCCATTGTTAGTGAGTGGCGTGAATTACTTTCAGCATTTGGCCAAGTCTCTAGCTGCTAGGTCACCATTATTCTATCCTTATGTCACTGTGAGGACATTTACTTTGATGTTTCCTTTGTACCACTTCGAAGGCAAAATCCTTTAATTTCAGGACGGTAGCCTGCAGCAGGGTTTCAGAAAGAAAAGACACTACAGGTTTGGGTGGGCAGTGGCCCAAAAATATGGAAAAATGTGCTCCCTCAAAGAAAGGCGATTTTTTACTTGCCCCTGTCAAGGCTTGTCTGCCTCAGAGGAGGTGTGGCAAATGGGGAGCTGGGGACTCCAAGGATTGCCAAGCCTAGTGCTCATTAAATAGTCCTTTTCAAGGCAACCCAACATTGCTGCCACACACCAAATTATGACTCTCTGCTTGTGGGACAGATGGTTAAGCTAAGAAATAAGACCAGCCCGGGGTGAGCCGGTATCTGTGACCAATATGGCTGGTCCACTTCAAATAATTCACCCACGTGGAACCATAACATGTCTTCAAAACAAACCTCTTCAAGACCAAGAACTAAAACATCACCTTGCTAGTTAATCTGCATGTTAATTCACCTTGCAGCCAGCCATCTCGGAGGGGCTGTGAGTGCAGAGTGCATGGGACTCTGCCCACTTGTTGGGAACTCTGCACGGCCCTCATTGGGCAGTGTCAAAATCACTCCTGCTGTCTCTACAGCTGCTCGGTTCCAATGACCCCTGGAAGGTTCTGGGGATTGTTAGAAGAGATTTCTATTAATCAACCACAAACCGACTGTTACAATTTCACACTTTTTTTCCCATCATTTCACACATTTAATGAATTTGGGTGTCTTTTAAATTCAAAACATCTACAATTGGCCCCCTCCCTCAAAAAAAAAAAAAAAAACACTGAGAAAAGAAAAACCCTTCTTTAACACAATAGGCAGCAGCAAGACAGCAGCCACCACTTTGAGGCTGAGTTCCTAAAACAGGCCATTTCACTCTAAGTGGCCGCCCTTCCCCGACGGCTTACTAACATCATTCCCAGGCCCAGCAGCCCCCGCAGCGTGTTTCATTTTGTTTTGTTCTATCACCAATGAGAAAATATGCAACTCAACTGAAGTTTCAATTGGTTTGTGATCACTAGAGTTAGTTATTTCAGAGAGTCTCTAGGCTACCGTGAAGTTCAAAGTTAAATCTCCCCTAATTGAAAAAGAAGCCCTCTGGAAAAACACAATATTCACCCTGTGAGAGCTGCCTGAGACTCAGCATTCATCAAATTCCTCCTGCTCCAGTGTTCATACTTCCCCAGGCTGGAGGGCAGTGGGAGATGGGGCTCTAAGATCTAAGTTTCACAAAGATGCAGAACCTTCTCAAACAAGAAACGTCACTGATGTTTGCTCCTTAATCTCTACACTCAACACGGCTCATTTCTCTACAGTAAATTAGATCCTTAAGTGTGGTATGGTGCCCAGAAGCCCTAATTGCCACCCAAGGCTTTGGCTTGGAGGGCAGGCTCTCTCCAGCGTGTTCAGTTACCTCTGCACCGAGACCTGGGGCCTGGACTGCTCTCTAGCAACCCCTGCTGGTTGACATTGAACGCCAGAAACTAACCCAGAGGACTTAGCTCATCCTCACAGTGAAAGTAAATAAAATGTGTCAGCGTTGGGAGCACAGGAAAAGGCAGGGTAAAAGCATTTCAGGTTTTCTTGTCTAAAGCAGCAAGAAAAGGAGGATCAAATGAGATTGATAGTCATCTTCGGAGTGATGAAAATCATAGTCTCTCAGTCTGTGGAAATCTACACTGTTTTCCCATAAATGTCATTAGATTTTATTATTGATTACAAATTACAGAATATAATATCAAAGTTCACTCATTTTATCTTCCTTCATTTCTACATTTTCTCTGTTTGTAAATGTGGCTGCTCTTTGGGGCCACATAATTACTTCCATGGACCCTGGATACTTTCCCCTCCCGGGGCCTCTCCCGCATACTGGCAACATATTATTACCCGACTTTAAATATGTCAACGTATTTTTTTTCTCTGGTAGGTAAAATGCAAGTGATTTTTGTGGGCCCCTAAATGTAATCGATTTGCCTGTGTCCCATGGAGAGGGCAGACCTTCTCTCTTCTTATTCCCCGGAGGCCTCTGGGGTACTTTCCTCCTTCAAGTTGCCTTCTAATTTCAAGACATGTTAGTGCCGCATTACTTGTTAGCTAAGATGCTGGTTCTAACTTTTTTTAGTCCATTTTCTCATATACCTTTTAAAGCAATATATTCCTTGTTGATAAGGAAGCTGCCCAAGAAGTCAGCTATTACTTGGTGCACAGCTGGACTTTGTCTTGCCCTAATTTCTGGCATGCTTTCCGCTCTACCTGGACACATTTGGACGAAGTTGCAGATGGGCTTACTCACACACGCACGTGCATCCTGAACTCACAGACACCAGTTGGTTCCGGAAAAAAACCACATCGTTTCTCTTCTTGTAATTTCAGCGTCTCTGGGACTTAAGAAACAGACCCAGGAATTTAATCTCTTGCGAAAATTTTCCAGAGGCAAATCAAGAAAACAGGCTTTCTAGCAATCCGAGCTGCTGCTGTTCTATGATGAAGGTGGGTTGCTTGAAGGGAAGGGCTGCTAGGTAATTGCCCTGAGCCTTGGATTTGAAGTTGCTGCTGCCATTCAGCAGAGGCAGGCTACTAGCCTGGGAGGATGGTATCATTTTGCTCTAAAAATGATCCCAAGTTCAACAGGGACTTTTTTTTTTGTCCTTTTGAGGATGGTGTTCCCTCGGAAATATCAGAAAAAAGCACAATCCCCTTCAGCTGTCCCCTTCTGTGGGTTTTCCCGTACGAAACTATGCCCAGCCTGCTGCTCTGCACTTTGTTATTATGACAGGACAAAATGAATTTCTAATGTGCGCTACCTCTGCCAGCTGCAAGGAGCGCGTGCGTCCTCAGTCACCAGGCACTCCGGGGGGAACGAGCCTGAGTTAGGGCGGAGGGCTAGGACAGGGAACAGGGTCTCTAGGTGAAAACATCTATCTCTTTCCCTTTGATAGCAGCGTGGAGATGTTAAGAACAAAGGCAAATTTAAAAATAGCTCGGTGGCTAGGCCACATACACCAAGGTTAGTGGGTTGGAACCCGGCCCGGGTCTGCCAAATAACAATGACAACAACAACAACAAAAAATAGCCAGGTGTTCTGGTGGGCGCCTGTAGTCCCAGCTACTTGGGAGGCTGAGGCAAGAGAACCCCTTAAGCCCAAGAGTTTGAGGTTGCTGTGCCACAGCACTCTACTGAGGGCAACATAGTGAGACTCTATCTCAAACCAACAAACAAATATGCTTGGACAGATGGAAAGGGACCGATGTCCGCAATTGAACACCTGACTGTCCTGCAGGTATTTCATTAATTCTTATAGGACTTTCTGATACTGTGAGTCTCATGTTTATAACTAATAAAAGTGAAGGTCAGAGAGACCAAGGACCCTGCCCACGGCTGCACAGTTAGTCGGTGGCTGAGCATTAGCTTTTTCTTCTCTGATACACTATTCTAATTATGTCTTGCATCCTAATGAGGAGAAGTTGGTTCCTTGCTACCCTGTCCTATTATATGATGGCTTTGCCCACGCTTCTGACAGCATTTGGTGTTTTATTAACATTCACTGAGTGCATGCGGGTGGGTCAGCACATTTTGTAAATCTGCCCAACCCTCTCCAGACTTGGTGACTCATGCAAGAGAGCAGCTACACAGAAGACGGATATAAAGAGCAGAAAAACGTTCTTAGAGGGAGGATAATCCAACTGCTCCATCTCTGAAGAGACCTCGGCTCAGGCCTCCAGCATTTCACACTTGACTTTGCATAGCTTCTTTTTTTTTTTTTTTTTTTGAGACAGAGCCTCAAGCTATCCCCCTGGGCAGAGTGCCATGGCATCACAGCTCATAGCAACCTCCAACTCCTGGGCTCAAGCGAGTCTCCTACCTCAGCCTACCAAGTCGCTGGGACCATAGGCACCTGCCACAACACCCGGCCATTTTTTGGTTGCAGCCATCATTGTTGTTTGGCTGGCCCGGGCTGGGGATTTGAACCCTCCACCTTAGGTGTACGTGGCTGGCACCTTAGCCGATTGAGCCACAGGCGCCAAGCCAACTTTGCATAGCTTCTTAATTGGCAATTGTTTTGCACTCCCTCTATACACACTCAAGCAAAATTTCTAAAACCTAAATGGGATCCACCTCCTTCTATTGCTTTGTTTACTGAATAATTCTACCAGACTTTTATCATCCATGGTCAATTGCTCTTTGCCCCTCAAGTTCTTTCTGCCCTTTTTGATGGACACCCCCGCCCCCAGCTAGAGGCTACATTTTCCAGCCTCCTCTGTGGTTATTGGTCATGTGACTAAATTCTTACCCATGGAATGAGCTGAAATAATATATACACTTATTTATTTATTTATTTATTTATTTATATCATGCCAGGTCTTTAACTTTATTCAAGATTTTGACAAAATGATCCCCAAAGCAATATAAATGTAGACACTTTTAAAAAGTCCAGATGTGAAATTTCAAGACAATTTTGAATGCAGTCTGAAGTCAATATTAAGTCAAAAGTTGAACCAATTCTACAAGTCATAAATACTATTTTCCTTCTTAAGTTCATTATATTTTCTGAGTCATGTTACCATCTTAGTTTTTAATCATTGATACCAGTATTTGGAATCATTTGCAAACATGGTTTAAGATCTTTAAGTTCTAAGTTTGTACTAATCCTGAATATTATTATAATTTAAATATAAATCCCAAAGTGACAATTCTTCTTTAGGGAAGAATTCCAATTAACAAATGTATAATGAATGAGAGAAATATAAAATCACCATTAGAACACCACAGTAGTCATGGCCACAAGCAAGATCTGCCAATGGATAATAAAACGACTGGGCAAAACTTCAAGCAGAAACAGGACATTTGCATAGTCTCAAAGTATCTCCAGCAAATATTTAGCAATTACAGGAAAAACACAGTAAGTTTACAGTAGAAACTCCTAGCAGATACCACGCTAGTATGGTAATCAGAGTTAACAACACCAGAAATACATGACATCAGGAATCCCATTTTGACACACTGTCACAGACTGGAGGACACAGAGGAGACATGACAACTAAGTGCAAGGTGGGATCCTGGACTGGATACTGGGATAGTAAAAGGACATTAGTGAAAGACTCATAAAATCTCTACTGTTTAAATTCTCTATGACAGTTAATAGTATTGTATCAAGGTTAATTTCTTAATTTTGACAAATGTTCTATGGTTATGTAAGATGTTAACATAAGGGGAAGGTGGGTAGAGGAAACATGAGAACTCTATACTATTTTTACAATTCTTCTGTAAATCTAAAATTACCTCAAAAACTTAAAAAACTGTTTAAAATCATATACACATATATGTATATAGTGTGTATATATATAAATCAAGACTTCATGGAAATTGGCATCTTGGGCACTCAGTCAGTAAAACAGTAGTGTTCTCTTCAGAATTACTCATTGTCTCACTGGTAACTTAGCTTTAAAGTCCTCCCCCTTCCATATTTTTAATCTCAAGTATAATTTTTAATT
>CAUYQV010096115.1:0-22421 GCA_963574575.1 Galagoides demidoff
CAATAATTGGCGTTTACTGTGAGCTCGGCTGACACCACAGGGCTATAGCATAAGCCAAATTGTGAAACAAAAAAAAAAAAAAAAAAAAAAAAAAAACTCATACACAAAAAAAGAGAGTAAAGGTAAAGAGGAACCATAAAATTACTATGAATAATAGGTTCATTGAGCTCAACATACTGTCATTTCAGCATGTATTCAACAACAAAAAAAAGAGATATTTTACATTCTATTTTATTCCTGCACCAAGTTTCAGAACCCAGTGTACATTTTACATCTCAGTTTGGACCAGCACATTTTCAGTGCTCAGAGCCACATGTGGCCAGTGACCCTCGTTCTGGATTGTCACTGTATAGCTCTAGAAGCTTTACCTCCAAGAAAGAGGGGCTCTTTCATCCCCATGGGAGCCAGATCCATCTTATAATCCCACCTCCTTGCCTCCAAGTTGTGGACTGAGTTCTCTGCCTGAGTCAAAACCTGTCTGTCTTGTGCCTCCCCCTGCATCAGCCCCTCCTTCCTTCCCAAGACAGCCTTTCCCGGGTGTGGGATAGCAGTGGAGCATGCCCCTTGGAATTTATTCTCCAGGATGCCCACCCTTGGGTGTTTATTAATCCCTCCGGACTTGGAGGCAACCCCTCAAATGAGTTAATGATGGAAACGATGAGGCGGTATTTGTGTTAACAGTAAAGAGCAGCAGGCCCTGGACCACTTTGTAGGCCCTGAGCCAAGCAGAAGTGGGGCTTTCCTCTTCTCCAGGGAAGGGACCAAGGCCCAAGGAAGTGATGTAACTCAAGAGTGCCCCTCAGCTCACAGACGACAAAGCCAGGATCTTCCCCCAGAGTCCCTACTCTCAGCCAGCTTCTTTTCCCATCTCCCGTTTCTGCCTAGCCCTAGGGGTAAGGAGGACAGTCCTAGGAGGGCAGGCAGAGTGTCCCTTCATGGCTTAAAAAAGAGTTGGTGTTACGAGGCCAGGGTAGAGGTGCAGAGTTGGAGCATAAGCAAGCACAGTTCTCTTCCTCCTGGCAATCAGGGCAGGTGGCAGGGAGTCCCGTGGCCAACCTGGCCCTTGTAAGAGGAAGTGAAGTTAACTCCTGACTGGGGATTCACAGCCTCAGAGTATTTTTCACTTTGGTTTCTCATGGTGGTAGCTCCAAGTCTTCTCTGGAACTATGTACAGCCTGTTTATGGTCATGCGTTCAACTGGTTGTCGCTGAGCCTGTGCAGGGGCATAGTGTTCAAAACAGGCCCAGCTCCTACCCACATGGGGTTTGCAGACTGGTCCAGGGGACAGACAGCATGGGGCAGATGAATTTGTGGAGAGTGGTGATATCTTGCAAAAGAGATAAAGCTGGTGAAAAGAATGACTGGGTAGTCACACCCCTACTGTGTAACCTTGGCCAGTAGGGTGGAAGCCCTATGGTGGAAGGGATGTTTCATCAGGGGTTTGAAGGCTGAGGAGGAGCCACATGAACTTTGTGTAGGGGAGCACGTTCCTGGGGACAGAGCAGAACTTGTGAAGGCCCCAAGTCAGCAGAGGAGTGAGGTAGGCATGGCAGGGGGTGCTGAGGGCTTAGAGATTGGTAGAGCCGTGGTGAGTGTCTGGGATTCCAAAGCAGCTGGACACTAGAGACAGGTACTTGATTTAAAAGAATTGCTGGCTGTCCTGTGGAGAGAAGGTCATGGGGCAAGAGTGGCTGTCAGGAGGCCAGTGAGAAGGAGACCCCAGTCATCTGGGAGGCAGTTATGGCTGGTCTGGTGGGCCTGCCGGTGGGAGAAGTGGTTGGATTTGAGGTGCACATGGAGGGGTGCCCCCAAGGCAGGCAAGTGGAGTGGATGAGGCAGATTCCAGGTTTCTACTGTGGCAATTTAATGATGGTGACATCCCAGTAGTGAGATTTGGAGAGGCAGTTAAGGTGCCCAGGTCACATTATTCCCAGCAGGGGAGTACAGGGGCAGAAGCTGGAGACCACTAGCAGCCACCAGTGGCTAAGAGGTCTGCCGTCTGGGCACTGCAGGTGCCTGCAGGTCTCGTGTCCACCTCCCTCCCTGCCTTCTCCCTCCCCCACAGTGATCAACAAATACAAGCGCAGGCGATTTCAGAAAACCAAGAACCTGCTGACAGGAGAAACAGAAGCTGATCCGGAAATGATTAAGGTAAGCAGAGCCGTGGAGGCTAGCCTAGCACAAGACCATCAGGGCTCTGGTCTGTCACCACTGCTGATAGCCAGAGGGGCTTGATCAAGCCCTTTCTCCTCCCTGAGCCTGAGGTTCCTTCTCTGGGAAGTGGGGTTAGGAAGCAGCTTCAGGGAGCAGGGAGGATTCCAGACAAGGCCTCTAGAGCCAGGGCTTAGGAGCATGTACTTGGCACTCACATGGGCAGCTTCACCAGCCCTAGGAGGGAGTTCCTGTCACCAGTCCCATCTTCAGCTCAGGACTTGTGCCCACAGTCTCAAAGCCAGGAAGCAGCAGGGCAGAGTGGGGATTCGAGCCCTTATAGTCAAGCCGAGAATCGGGCTCAGCCCTGCACCGAGTAGAGAGCATGGCTCTAGTAGGAAAACTAGTGGGCCAGGGCAGCTAGGGGTTAACCTGTGGTGGGCACTCAGATTCTTTCTCTCTCAGCAGTGTGAGCCAGTCCTCACTTATGGAGGTGGGGCTGCCATCCCCTGCCTCTATGCCTCAGTTTTTTGCTTTGTGGGATGGGAGGTTCCTGTCAGGTGGCCAAGAGGATTCTGGGTGGTAGAGTCTGTAAGACCCACTGAGCCCTCTGCTAGCGGTCACTGTGGTAGTTGGTATTCTGTCATTAAGATCATCATGGGGCTCGGTACCTGTGGCTCAATCGGCTAAGGTGCCAGCCACGTACACCTAAGGTGGTGGGTTCGAATCCCCAGCCCGGGCCCACCAAACAACGATGGCTGCAACCAAAAAAAAAAAGATCATCATGGGAGGCTCGCCTGTGGCTCAAGTGGCTAAGGCGCCAGCTGCATGTACCTAAGGTGGTAGGTTTGAATGTAGCCCAGGCCTACCAAACAACAAAGATGGCTGCAACCAAAAAATAGCCAGGGGTTGTGGTGGGCGCCTGTGGTCCCAGCTACTTGGGAGGCGGAGGCAGGAGACTCGCTTGAGTCCAGGAGTTGGAAGTTGCTGCTACCCAGGGCGACAGCTTGAGGCTCTGTCTCAAAAAAAAAAAAAAAAAAGATCATCATGGGAGTCCTCAGGAGGAAGTGAGCAGAGGCCAATGTACCCTAGCCACCTCCGCCTGCCTCTGAGGCCCACTCCCCACCCCCATCTCCCTACAGAGGGCCGAGGACTACGGGCCCGTGGAGGTGATCTCCCACTGGCACCCCAATATTACCATCAACATCGTGGATGACCACACACCGTGGGTGAAGGGCAGTGTGCCGCCTCCTCTGGATCAGTGTGAGCCCCTAGCCCTGCTGGCTGCTTGCAGAGGCTTCAGGGAGGGTGATCTGGGCCCATTTTCTTCTCCTGGCCCTATCCCTCTGAGAGAGCTTTCTTGTTCTCTACTTCTCCTGAACTTCCCACCCTGCCCTTCCCCTCTCTCCTGTTCATTCCTCTCCTACCCCCCCCACCCTAGGACTCACCCCTGTGTGCTAGAATCAGTCCACAGATATCTCATTTGGCCCATAAACTATTTCACAATATGTGCATTAGATGCCAACTTTTGAAACTGAGGCACTATCCCTTAGAAATCCAGATTTCTAGCTGTTTTTATAAAACTGGGACATACGATCACATTGTGTGGTCCTGGGCTGGGGCTGGGGCTGAGCTGCAGCTGCCCCATCTGTTGGGGCCTGCTCACCATTTCCTCCGCTGAGGTCAGGGGCCCTTCACCTGATCAAGGCACAGCCCAGAAGTATCCCCTGTCCTCTGGTCTCTGTCAGAGTGGCCCTGTTGTGTCCCTGCAGATATCTGAGGCATTGCTGGTACCCCACTCTTGCCTGGACTAAGCAGTGCCTCCCACCCCATGTACCCGCAGATGTGAAGTTTGATGCTGTGAGTGGTGACTACTATCCCATCATCTACTTCAATGACTACTGGAACCTGCAAAAGGACTACTACCCCATCAATGAGAGCCTGGCCACCTTGCCGCTCCGCGTTTCCTTCTGCCCACTCTCGCTCTGGCGCTGGCAGCTCTATGCTGCCCAGAGCACCAAGTCTCCTTGGAACTTCTTAGGTGACGAGCTATATGAGCAGTCAGATGAGGAACAGGATTCTGTGAAGGTGAGCACTGGCCTGGGGCACAGAGGGGCTTCCCAGCATCTTCCTGGGCTTCGGGCAGCAAGGGGAAGTGGGGAAGAGGGACCTCCCGCCTGGTGCTCCTCTGCCCACAGTTTCACAACCTCCAGGTCCCCTCCCTGCTACAGCAGGAAATGTGCTCTGGCTGACACAGGGGTCCTTTCTCTAAAGCCTTTCTTTCTTTGTGCTTGGTCAGGTCCTCTGGGTCTAGACCTCCCCTATCCTAAGTCCTATTTCCCTTGCTTCTGCTCTCTCACTGTGTCCCTAAGTATGTGCCCTTGGCTGTCATCACTATCAAGCCTCCTTGCTTCCAGTGTTCCTCACCTTTCTTAGTCCATCTCCTGCTTGATCTCTGCCTCTCTCCAATTGCTGTACCCCCATCTCTTCTCTGTCTCTCTGCACATCACCCTCTTCTCCATCCCCGTCTTACCATCTCTGACCCACACTCTCTGTGGCTGGCTTGCCCTTGCCCTCTTTGGGCAGCCCTAGGGGCCGGTCTGAGGGGAATGTCTGCAGGGGATGAAAAGAGTCTGACTAGTGAAAATGCTAGGTTGGTCAGCTCCCATGTGAGAGCAGGGCACTGCTCACAAGTGTGCCCCTCAGGTGGCCCTCCTGGAGACCAACCCCTACCTGCTGGCGCTCACCATCATCGTGTCCATTGTCCACAGTGTCTTTGAGTTCCTGGCCTTCAAGAACGGTAGGATTGGGCCCCCAGGGCTGGTGAGAGGCCATGTAGGCCTGGGGACAGGGTCTGCACCCTTCTTCCTTCCCTCCTTCCTCCCCTCCTTCCACACATAACCTCCTGCTGCCTGGGGTCTCTCAGCCATACTTTTTTTTTTTTTTTTAAACAGAGTCTCAAGCTGTTAGCCTGGGTAGAGTGCTGTGATGTCACAGCTCACAGCAACCTCCAACTCTTTGGGCTCAAGCAATCTTCTTGCCTTTGTTTTTCTAATTTTAGAGACGAGGTCTGGTTTTTTTGCTCAGACTGGTCTCAAACTTATGAGCTCAAGCTATCCACCCACCTCAGCCTCCCAGAACGTTAGGATTACAGGTATGAGCCACCAAGCTCAGCCTCAGCTTCACTTTCTATAAGCTTAGTGAGCCGGAGAAGGGCAGTGGCCTCAAAACTCCCAACCCAGATATTCCTGCTCATTGAGCCTGGAGCTACAGGAGGGGCTGGGCCTGCTTTTGGGGCAGAGGCCAGGACGGCACCTCCAGGAAGTAGGGCCGGGGAACTCCAAAGCTGAGAGCAGGGAAGCCCCAGAGCTGTTCCCTCTGCCCTGCCCAATAGACTGCCTGTTGAGACACAGGGCCTGCCTGAATGGGAAGGCAAGAGCCCTGTCCCCAGAGAACTCTTGTGTTCTAAGGCCAGCAGGGCTGATAGCGAGCATTTGAGGAGTGGCCACATGCCAGGCAGTGTCTCAGCCACCCTCTCCAGATAGATCTGAGTCCTCATGGGAGCCATGGCCGTGAAAGGTCACTTGTCCACAGTCACACAGCTCCTAAATGGCAGCAGGTCCAGTCTCTGGTTTCTTTTTTTTTTTGAGACAGGGTCTCATTATGTCACCCTCAGTAGAGTGCTGTCACAGCTCACAGCAACCTCAAACTCTTGGGCTTAAGTGATTCTCTTGTCTCAGCCTCCCAGGTAGCTAGGACTACTGGCACCCACAACACCTGGCTATTTTTTTTGTTGTAATTGTCATTGTTTGGCAGGCCCAGGCTGGGTTGCAACCTGCCAGCCCCAGTGTTTGTGGCCAGCACCCTAACCACTGAGCTACACTGATCTCGAGCCTCTGCTTTCATTCTTGCTTCCCAGAGTATCCCCAGTCTGAAGAAGGAGGCCCACTGCCCTGTAGCTCTTAGAAGTGGCAGGAGTAGTGACTTACTGTTAGGACTATTCATCGTAAGATGCTAGTGCCATTGTTGAGATCTACCACTTAATAAGAACATAGTGTCCGCGTAGCACAGAGCATTGTGTCCGAGTGGCACAGATGCCAACCACTGACATTACCTATAGAGCTCATTGTGCCTGTGCAGGTGCCGTCCAATGCATCTTTTCTCTTTTCGTCTCTTTTTCTTTTCCTTTTTTGTTTTTTGTTTTGTTTTGTTTTTGAGACAGAATCTACTATGTTGTCCTGGATAGAGTACTGTGGCATCATAGCTCACAGTAATCTCAAACTCTGGGCTCAACTAATCCTCTTGCCTCAGCCTCCTAAGTAGCTGGGATTACAGGCGCCTGCCACACTGCCTGGTTATTTTTAGTGACAGGGTCTCATTCTTGCTCAGGCTGGTTTTGAACTCCGGAGCTCAAGCAGTCTACCTACATTGGCTTCCCAGAGTGCTAGGATTATAGATGAGACTCACCTTGCCCAGCTCCAGCACACCTTTCTGCTGACTGTGAACTGGGCTGGCTGGGGCCCCTCTTCTTTAGATGAGAAATGAAGCACAAGAAGCTGTGGTCCCTCACTAATGTGACAAGGCAGGGGATGCAGTCTGCGGTGTGCAGCCTCCTTGCTCTAAGGAGGTGCTCACATCCACCCCCTTTCCCCACAAACCTGTCTCTAGATCCTTCTTCCCAGTCTAATGGGTGGGGGTGAGCCTGTGGAATGTGCTAGAGCTCCAGGATATTGGGAGGCTCTGGGATGGGGGCTTGGGAGAAGGACTAGAATTTAGAACCCTCACTCCCTGAGTGCAAAAGTGACCCCAATCCTGTGTGACCACAAGCCTGGCTTCACACTGTAAGAGAGGCATTGTGGTAGATTAGCCCCCCACAGCTGCAGTTAGACAAATGCTCAGTCCAGGCAAGGTCAGAGCAGTGCCCTTGGAGAGACCAGAGCTCAAAGAGGGGCCTGGTTGATCAGCACCTCCAGGTGGTATCCAGGTAGAATGCTGGAAGGAGCTCCAGGTTGGACACCAGAGCCCGGGGTCTTTGTCTGTGCCTCAGGGGTATCAGGGTTGAGGGCTGGAGGAAGTAGTCTCAGAGGACCAACCCTGGATCTCCCTGCCCAAGAGAGGTAGATTGGCACCACGATGAGGCACAGACCCAGTATCTATACAGATTCTGCCAGGCCAAACTGTGTAGCCTGCCTTAGGGAAGCAGCTTCCCTGATCAGCCCTTAGTACTTGGTGATTGGTGCTACCTGTCCATGGCAATGGTCACTGTCAACATCAGTCAAGAGTCTGGGTCCTGGGCCACTGGTTGCTGGTGTCCCACAGGAAGGCTGCAGAGGTCCTGGTGTTCTGTGTGGTGCCAGTGAACAAGAAGCTTTTCATGGAAGAAAGGAGTAACTTCCTCCCCTCTTCTGGGGAAGACTCAGACCCATGCCAGGGTCTGAGAAGGATTAGGCCAGGGGCCTGAGGGGAACGGCAGGAGGGACTCGAGGGCTTCTCAGTCTCGTGGTTCCCCCACCTCCCATGCACAGACATCCAGTTCTGGAATAGCCGGCAGTCCCTGGAAGGCCTGTCTGTGCGCTCCGTCTTCTTCGGCGTTTTCCAGTCTTTTGTGGTCCTTCTCTACATCCTGGACAACGAGACCAACTTTGTGGTGCAGGTCAGCGTTTTCATTGGGGTTCTCATTGACCTCTGGAAGATCACCAAGGTCATGGACGTCCGGGTAAGGCCAGGCATCATGCTGTCTCAGGGGTGACAGGAGGCTTGGAGGGGCGGGGGGCGGGTAGTTTGACCCAGCCAGACCCTGAAGCTGGCCCCTGGGGTTTTCCCAACTCCTACCTCACTCCCAGGGCCAAGGGGATTTTCACACCAGGGGATTTTTTTGGGTCACACATGGGGCAGGGGAACTGGGAATGGTAGGGAAGGGCAGGGGCTGGGACTAGCCTATGAGGCAAGAGCCAGCATAGCAGCTGATCCAGCCTCTCTGTTTGTCCACAGCTGGACCGGGAGCACAGGGTGGCAGGAATCCTCCCCCGTTTAACCTTCAAAGACAAGTCCACATACATTGAGTCCTCAACCAAAGTGTACGATGATGTGAGTGTCTGTACAGTGAACCCTGGGTAGAGGGGTGGTCTCCAAGCATCCACACACTCCTAGAAGACTAGTTTCGGGGCATCTGGCTACTAGGCCCATGCTTTATGGTCTATGTCACACCCTCTGTGTCCCACATCTACCGTTACTACTTACTGGTTAAGTCCAGAGTCCCCAAGGGCTGGAAATTCCCCCTGCCAAGCCTGCCAGACCAGGTAAGGGTGGGGAGTAGGAATGCCTGGTGGGGTCCAAGGAGCTGGTTCTCAGCCCTGCCCTATGACCCGACAGATGGCGTTTCGGTACCTGTCTTGGATCCTCTTCCCACTCCTGGGCTGCTACGCTGTCTACAGCCTTCTGTACCTGGAGCACAAGGGCTGGTACTCCTGGGTGCTCAGCATGCTCTATGGCTTCCTGCTGACCTTCGGTGAGCTGGCCCACACTGGGTGGTGCTGGAGACTCAATAGTGATCAAGTCGGCCTGGTTCTTCCCTCTGGGCTCATGGTCCTATATAGGAGACAGAGCTATCCCCAGAGAGTGACAACCCAGAGTGGGCAGAGGTGGGATGAGGGAAGCCCCAAATAGGTGCCTGGCCCTGTCTAGGGTCAGGGAAAACATGAGGACCTCTCGGAGGATGTAATTGTGTGTTTCAGTCCCTGCCCTCAGGGGAACATTTCATTTTGGGGGAGTTAGAAGCAGACAGGTGGCCAGTGAGTAAGGAGTGCTCTGAAGGACAGAGTGGGGTGCACAGTGTGTCAGGAAGACCCTCCAAGGAGGCTCAGTGCCTGTAGCTCATGAGTAGGGTGCCAGCCACATACTCCTGAGGCTGGCAGGTTCAAGCCTGGCCTAGGCCTGCTAAAAACAATGATAACTGCAACCAAAAAATAGCTGGGCATGTGGCAGGTACCGGTCGTCCCAGCTACTCAGGAGGCTGAGGCAAGAGAATCACTTAAGCCCCAGAGTTGGAGGTTGCTGTGAGCTGTGATGCCACAGCACTCTACCCAGAGTGACATAGTGAGACTCTGTCTCAAAAAAATAATAATAATAACAGGGCAGCCCCTGTGTCTCAGTGGGTAAGGTACCAGCCCCATATACCAAGGGTGGCAGGTTCAAACCCAGCCCTGGCCAAACTGCAACCAAAAATAGCCAGGTGTTGTGGCAGGTTCCTGTAGTCCCAGCTACTCGGGAGGCTGAGACAAGGGAATCAATCACCTAAGCCCAGAAGTTGGAGGTTGCTGTGAGCTGTGACACAACGGTACTCTACCGAGGGCAATAAAATGAAACTCTGTCTCTTAAAAAAAAAAAAAAAGAAAGCCCCTCCAAGGAGAGACCTGCAAGGTCCAGGAGGGAGCCATGCTGGAGCTAGTGAGAGAGAGCAGAGCAAGCATAAAGGCTCCAAGGTAGGGTGTGCATGCGTGTTGGACATTGCAGGGAGACTTTTAGGCCCAGTGCCAGGTGCCAGTGAAAGGGAGGGAAGCGAGGTCTGGAGGCCCCTCCCTGTGCTCATGGGTGTCCATTGCAGGCTTTATCACCATGACGCCCCAGCTTTTCATCAACTACAAGCTCAAGTCCGTGGCCCACCTGCCCTGGCGCATGCTCACCTACAAGGCCCTCAACACTTTCATTGATGACCTGTTCGCCTTTGTCATTAAGATGCCTGTTATGTACCGGATTGGCTGCCTGCGGGACGGTGAGACCCAGAGGACAGGCTGGGGGTTCTTACCAAGCGGGTCACAGCAGGACTCAGGGCCCTGGCCTTCGGGAAGTGCTCCAGCCCCAGACTGGGACCTCAGTCTGAGAGGGCACAGCCCACCTGCACACCTGCCTGGTCACAGGTGAGGCAGGCCCTTCCCTCACACTGTCTCTCTCACATGCCCTCCAGATGTGGTTTTCTTCATCTACCTTTACCAACGGTGGATCTACCGCGTCGACCCCACCCGGGTGAATGAGTTCGGCATGAGTGGAGAGGACCTGACAGCAGCTGCTTCTGTGGCTGAGGCCCCTGCTGCAGGGGCCCTTACACCTGCACCCACTACTGCCACAACCGTTGCCGCCACCAGGGAGGAGGCCTCCATGTCCCTGTCCACCAAGCCCACCCAGGGGGCCAGCTCTGCCAACGAGCCCCAGGAAGCCCCTCCAAAGCCAGCAGAGGACAAGAAAAAGGATTAGCTGCTACTAGTCCTCCTGTCCACTCTGGTTCCTGGTGACTACCACCCCTGCGCCCTGGCTCCCCCTTGCCTTCCCTCCCTGTCACCCTTTCCCTGGACAGATTGGGCCGGGGTGGCAGGAGGCCCCCATCAGGCCAGGGCCCAGTGTGTGATGTGGGGGTCGGGGCAGGCCAGGGCTCGTTGTTTGTGGAGGCGCCGTCTGTCCGTCTGTTCCTCTGTGTTTCCAGCCATCTTGCCCTGCCAGCCCAGCACCATTGGGAATCATGGTGAAGTCGATGTGGCGCTATTTAGGGGGGTGGGCCAGGTGGGGGAGGGGCCGGGGCCCCTCTGTGGGACACCCACGGCCATCTATCATCTTGTCCCTTGTCCCCAGACCATCCTCCCAGACCGCCACCCTTTAACACAGTCTGGATTTAATAAATTCATATGGGTGTTTAACTTAAACTCAACAACTTCTCCCCTTCCTGTGCCTTCCTTCCTCTGTCGCCTTGGAGAGCAGTTTGGGTGGGATGACTCCTAGGTACAGGATGTGGAAAGGTGATGACAGTGACCCTCTGCTGAAAGCTATCCCTGCTGGTCTGGGCCTCTTCCTCTCTTCTCCCTCCACCAGCCCTCCAAGGGAACCTCCATAACTGTCCCCATTTCTCAGACTCCCAGGGAAGCTGCTTATAGTGAGCTGGCTGCTCCAGACAGGCCACCTGGGGCCCACAGTCCCTATGTGACTGCTGAATGTCTCCTTCCTGGCACCACAGCTGGGCACAGTTCACAGCCAGGTCTGCCCCTAAGCAGTAGCACCCATCTCACTTCCTGAAGACCTCTTCAGTCAGTAGCCAGGACCTTGCCTTTCAGGTCTCACACCTGCCTGCTTTAGGTGTGCCGGGGCTGGAGGGGGATACTTTTTTTTTTTTTCCCAAACAGAGTCTCAAGCTGTCACTGGGTAGAGTGCTGTGGTGTCACAGCTCACAGCAACCTCCAACTATTGGGCTTAAGCAATTCTCTTGCCTCAGCCTCCCAAGTAGCTGGGACTACAGGCGCCTGCCACAGTGCCCGGCTATTTTTTCGTTGTAGTTGTTTGGCAGGTCTGGGCTGGATTCGAACCTGTCAGCTCTAGTGTATGTGGCTGGCGCCCTAGCCTCAGAGCTACAGACTCTAAGCCGCAGCGGGGAATACTTAAGGTGCTGGGGGCGGGGGCACCAGGTCTTGGTGCTGTATGGGTGTCATTAGTATCACTGGGACTGTCTGTGCCCAGGACCCAGCCAAGTTCTCAGTTTGTGACATATGTGCCTTCCCAACCCAAGAGCTGATTAAGGTCTGTGAGTTTCCATGTACTCCCAGAGTGGGGAACCCGTATTTCCAGGTTTTCTTTTTAGGGGTATAGTCTTATGACTGCTGCAGGGAAAAAAAGCCTGGGGTTGAGGACCATGTCAGATTCCTTCACCCACCCACCCCCCCAGCAGTCTGCCCTGTGGGGAGGTGCCAGAAAGATGCTACTTGCACAAATGCCACATGTACACAGGCAGGGTACTGCAGTCTCCTCCCATCCTTCAGGCTGTTCTGTATCATTCCATGGCTCCCTAGTGCCCTTGGAAAAATCCCAGGCTCTGTACCATAATTTCTCTGATGTGCTTCTAGGAACCTAGGAAGGGTGGGGTAGGCAGACCCTCAAGGGGCGTGGGCTCTCATGCCATTGTGTCTCACTGGCCGCCTCCCACAGCCCCACTTGCAAGCCTTTGGCAAGACCCCTCAGCTGCACCCCGCGGTTGCTTCAGAGTCTCAACCTCTTTACTTCCATTGGAACCGCCTGATCCATGCCCCTCCTCACCCTTTGAGGTCCCCAGCCAGTGTCCTCCCTGGTCTCTTGTCCCAGTCCTGCCCCTTTCACCTCCTGTTCGCTTTCCAGTGAGCCCAAAGGTCACTGGCCTCTGCCCAGAACCTACCATGGCGGCCGGGCATGGTGGCTCACTCCTGTAATCCTAGCACTCTGGGAGGCTGAGGCAGGTGAATTTCCTGAGCTCACAGCTTGGAGACCAGACTGAGCAAGAGACCTTGTCTCTTAAAAAAAAAATAGCCAGGCATTGTGGTGGGCACTTGTAGTCCAGGTACTTGGGAGGCCCAGGCAAGAGAATTGCTTGAACCCAAGAGTTTGAGCTTGCTGTGAACTATGAGGCCACAGCACTCTACTGAGGGTGACAAAGTGAAACTCTATATCAAAAAGAAAAAACCTACTATGGCTCCCCACTAGTGTTGGGAGAAGAGCCCAGGGTCCTCAATGGTAAGTGGGACCTGGGCAGAGCCTTCTTCACCCCAGCAGCCAACCTGACCTCTCTTGCTCTTAGTATTGTTTTACATCCAAGCTAGAGGTCATGCTTTTCTCTCCACCTGGACATGCCCCTAGGTGCACAGTTCCTCTTTACCTCTCTGTGAGTCCCTCCTCTAGGAAGCCCTCCTTGACCCTCAAGTCCTCAGCCTCTCTCACAGCAGCCCTGCCCACTCGGTCATCCCTGAGGACAGGTCAGTCTCCTCCACTGGACAGAGATCATATCAGGACATAACCAGGGCTGTCTTGGCCCATGTACCCAGCACAGGGCTGTGTGCACAGGAGGTGCTCCAAGTATGTTTGCTAAGTGTATATTTGAACAATTCTAACATTCACTTAAATGGACACACAGACAGATCCAGAGATATGGACTTTGGAAGGGCCCACATTTGGAAATGTGGAGAAAGACTGACATGAAGTCAACAAATAACTCTTCCTTTGGGTGTAGCAAGGTGCCAGTGGGCTCTATGGATACAGTGGGACCAAGGTAGTCACAGCCTGCCCTTGTGGGGTTCATAACCCAGCCAAAACTGAGCACTAAGGATATCTGATGTGTCCTTTAAGTTACTCATTCAGCAAATATTTGTCAGGTCTGACATTTGCAAGGGGCAGAAGGGGATTAGATAACCTTCTGGTCCTATAATAGAAGCCACTATTTGTCACTCCTTATCATGAGCCACATACGTAGTCTAAGTGTTATATATGTGATTTGCTTCATCTATCACTATTAACATTCTTCAGCCTGGGGCTCAGTGGGTAGGGCGCCGGCCCCATATACTGAGGGTGGCGGGTTCAAACCGGGCCCTGGCCAAACTGCAACAAAAAAAATAGCAGGGCATTGTGGAGGGCTCCTGTAGTCCCAGCTACTCAGGAGGCTGAGGCAAGAGAATCACCTAAGCCCCAGAGCTGGAAGTTGCTGTGAGCTGTGATGCCTATCACTACCCAGAGCAATAAAGTGAGACTTTGTCTCTAAAAAAGATAAAAAATAAATTATTCAGCCTGATATGAGGCTCACACCTTTAATCCTACCACTGTAGGAGGTCAAGGTGGAAGGATCCCTTGAGCTCAGGAGGTTGAGATCATCTGAGCAAGAGCCAGCCTCATTCTCTACTAAAAATAGAAAAATTAGCTGGGCATTGTGGTGGGTGCCTGTAGTCCCAGCTATTTGGGAGGCTGAGGCAGGAGGATCACTTGAGTCTGGGAGTTTGAGGTTGCTGTGGGCTAATCTGACACCAGGGCGCTCTAGCCAACGGGATAGAGCAACATTCTCTCTCAAAAAAAAAAACTAATAATATTCAATGTCCTCATTTATGGGTCCATCACTCTGGCCTCAACCCCACTGTACTAGTCACTCCGCTCCACTGCCCTTGATGTTCCCTAAATATGCCATGCTTGTTCCCACCTCAGAGTCTTTGCACTCTAGGTATCCACATGGATCTCTCCTTCCATTCTCTGCTCACATGCCACCTTCTCAGACTCTTCCCTAAACTTCCTAACCTGAACTGCCCCCTAGATTTAATTCAAAGGTCCTGCTTTATCCTTCTATAATCACTGTCACCACATACATGTGCTTCTCTATTTTCTTTTCTTTTTTTTTTTTTGAGACGGAGCCTCAAGCTATCCCCCTGGGTAGAGTGCTATGGCATCACAGCTCATAGCAACCTCCAACTCCTGGGCTCAAGCGAGTCTCCTGTCTCCGCCTCCCAAATAGCTGGGACCACAGCGCCCGGCCATTTTTTTTTTTTTTTGGTTGCAGCCATCATTGTTGTTTGGCGGGCCCGGGCTGGGGATTCAAACCCACCACCTTGGGCGTATATAGGTGGCGCCTTAGCCGCTTGAGCCACAGGCGCAGAGCCTGCTTCTCTATTTTCTGTCTTCCTCACTTGGATTTTAGCTCTTTGATAGCAAGGGTTTTTTGTCTGTGGTGATTATTATTATGGCCCTAATTTTTATTTATTTATTTATTATCTATTTATTTTTGACAGTCTCAAGCTGTCACCCTGGGTAGAGTGCCATGCCATCATAGCTCACAGCAACCTCCAACTCTGGGCTCAAGTGATTTTCTTGCCTCAGTTTTTCTATTTTTAGTGGAGACAGGGTCTCGCTCTTGCTCAGGCTGGTGTCAAACTCGTGAGCCCAAGCAATCCACCTGCCTGGGCCTCCCAGAGTGCTAAGATTACAGGTGTGAGCCACTTAGCCCAACCTGGCCCTAGCTTTTAGAGCAGTGCCTGATACTGCTATACCGTGTGTAATAACTAAGTTGAAGGTTCACAACAATCTTGTGATGTATGTGCTATCATTTATCCCCACCTGAGAAAAACTGAGATCCAGAGAAATTAAGTAATTTGTCCCAGGTCACACAAAAGTTTAAGTGAGACATGTATTTAGAATGTAACATGTTTAAAATAGTGGCTGGCACTTTCAAGAACTATATACATACCCCACTTACCAGGTGGGGTAGCTCACACTTGTAAACCTAGTGCTCTGGGAGGCCAAAGTGGGAAGACTGCTTGAGGCCAGAATTTTGAGACCAGCCTGAGCAACATAGAGACAACCCATCTCTACAAGAAATAAAAAACTTAGCCAGGTTTGGTGGTGCACACTCAATCCCAGCCACTCCTGAGGCTCAGGCAGGATGATCTTTTGAGCCCAGGAGTTTGACATTGCAATGAGCTGGGCTGATCCCCACTGCACTTAAGCCTGGGCAACAGATCAAGACCCTGTTTAAAAAAAAAAAGTTTCGGCTCAGTGCCTGTAGCTCGCAGTAGTTAGGGTGCTGGCCACATGCACCAGGGCTGGTGGGTTTGAACCCAGCCTGGGCCTGCTAAACAACAATGACAACAGCAACAAAAAAATAGCCAGGCGTTGTGGCGGGCACCTGTAGTCCCAGCTACTTGGGAGGCTGAGGCAAGAGAATAGCTTAAGCCTAAGAGTTTGAGGTTGCTGTGAGCTGTGATGCCACAGCACTCTACCAAGGGCAACATAGTGATACTCTGTTTAAAAAAAAAAGTTTCAATTATTATCATCTTATTTACTTCTTATGACCATCCTATTATTATTATTATTATTATTATTATTATTATTATTATTATTTTGAGACAGAGTCTCACTTTGTCGCCCATGGTAGAGTGCTGTGGCGTCACAGTTCATAGCAACCTCCAGCTCTTAGGCTTAGGCAATTCTCTTGGCTCAGCCTTCCAAGTAGCCTGGACTACAGGCGCCTGCCACAACACCCAGCTATTTTTTTTATTGTTGCAGTTTGGCTGGTGCTGTGTTTGAACCTACCACCCTCGGCATATGGGGCCAGTGCCTTACTCACTGAGCCACAGGTACCTCCTTGACCATCCTATTATTACACCCATTTTACACATGGGAAACTGAAGCTAAGAGAGATAAAGTCAGTTGCCCTGAGTTCACACAACTAGTGATTGGGAGACAGGATGGGAAGAAACAAAACAATAAATTAAAAATCCATCCACTTGCTCACTTAACATTTATTTTATGTTGCAGGCCCTGTTTTAGGTGTTGAAGATACAAGGAACAGAAATCTCGAAGCTGATATTCTAGCTTTAAATGTTCACTAAATATTTTATCAGTTGAAGAAGCTGAGGTAGTGCGATACCTGGAGATTTCATAAAGATCGTTATTTTCAATGACAGATGTAGAACCCTGGTAATCTTGTGATCCTTCGATTCTTGCGATCCTTCCAGCTTGAGAAAAAGCAGGTTCAAGTCCCACCAGGAAACCAAGAATGGGAAGCTTGTTCAATGGCTATGGCGTGAGTGACCCTAAACAAGGCTCAGTTGTCTTGTCCGGAGCAATGGGCAGCGACGCCTGCCCAACCCCTACCGAGCGCCCAGCCGCCTCTTCCCGGCCGGCCCCGCCCCCCGATATTACGTGCTGCGTGGGGGTTTTCCCGTTCCCCTTGGCGTGACGTCACGACAGGATGCGAACCAATGGGCACGCAGGCCGGTGGCGCCGGGGAATTCCGCTGCCCCGCCCCCGCCCGCCGCCCGCCCGGCCCGGCCCGGCGCCCCCCGCAGCCCCGGGCGCCGCGCGTCCAGCCCGGCCTGCGGCTCCAGCCCTTGCGCCGCTGGCCTGACCCGCGATCGTCCACCGGACGGTTCCGCCTGGCTGCCTGGCCTGCCCGCGTGCGTGCTTCGTTCTGGGCCGGCCTCCGGGCCCTCCGTCCCCGGGCCATGCCGAGTCGCCGAGTAGCCAGACCGCCCGCTGCGTCGGAGTTGGGGCCCTTGGGTAAGCGGAGCCGGGTTCAGGAAAGGAATCTGGGGCGAGGTTGGAGATGCAAGTGTCCTGGAGGTCCCGAAATGGTCTGGGGGTTCCTATAGGAGTCTAGGGGTTTCGCGGGGGGAGTGTGAGTGTTGTAGAGACACTGTATTGGAGGGTAGGAAGGAGGCAGAAGATGGTGAAGGGGTCCGGCCCAAGGTTCGAGCGAGGCGTCCCAAGGTAGAGTGAGAAGGGGGCGGGGCCTGGCCCTGAGGCAAAGAAGGGGGCGGGGCCCGACTTCTTGAGGGAGAAGGGGCGGTGCCTGAATCAGAGAAGGAGGAGCAGAAGCTACCTTGAGGGGGGACCGGGGCGGGGCCCGCCTCAGAGAGAGAAGAAAAGGAGTCTGGTTTGCGGAAGGGCGGACCAGAAGAGAGCGGGACCTAACTCAAAGAAGGAAGCAGGGCCTTATCCAAGGGATGGTGGGGCGGGGCCTAGCTCTAGGGAGCGAAGGGGACGGGGCGGGGCTCTGGCAGAGGGAAGGGAAGGGCCTCGTCTGAAAAAAGGAGGGCGGGGCCTGACAAAATGAAGAGGGGTGGGACTTGCCTCCTGAAGGAGAAGGGGGCGGGCTTGATCCTGAAGGAGGTGGGGGCTTTTCTAACTTGGGTTGAGAAGGGGTCCTTCAGGCCCAGCCTTAGGGAGAGAAGGAGCAGGGCCTAAGTGTAATGAAGGTTGGGGTGAATGACAGAAACTAATGACCAGGACCTGTCCACAAGTTAGGGAAAGAAGCATGGCCAGCCCCTGGGGGCGATAAGAGGGAGGGAACTGCTCCAAAGGGGTAGAGCTTGTGAGATTCTCTGGAAAGAGAAATCTCCCAAAGGAGATTCTATTTCAAAGCAATAGCTGGGCTTGGGAGATTCTCTGGTCCCGGTCTGCCCCTTGTCACCTCCTAAGACGTACCTTCCTCTCTGCAGGGTCCACTGACCTCTCTTCGCTCTCGCTGGCTGTTTCCAGGACCACGGGTGAGCAGCCCTCCAAGGTCCCTGCCCACATGGAAGTGCAGAAAGGAGTTAGGGGGCCTTGTGGAGAGGGCATGGGCATGCCTCTGTCTGGGGGAGGGTTCATTGAGGTCCACCTCAGCTTTCCCCTGATGGGCTGTGTCCCTCCTTGCCTGTTGGATGGATGGTCCCTCTAGAAGATGGATGGTAGGTGTCCCTACCTCCTGAATGCTTAGGAGATTGACTGGTAAAACTAACCACCTGCTCGTGCCAGGTGAGATTCACCATAGTGTGGCAGAGGGTAATGAGTGCCATCCTGCTTGCTTTGGTTTTGGTTTATATGCTGCTGCCACCCTGCCCTACTGTGTGAATGTCTGCAAGTCACTTCCCCAGTTGAGCCTCAGTTTTCCTCATCTGTAAAATGAGCATAATATCAGTGTCTCTCTTTCGGGGGATTGAGAGAATTCAATGAGTTGATATAGGTAAACTTTCAAAGCAGTGTCTGGCCCACCGTAAAGGCTTGTAAAGTTACCTGTTAATGGTAAATAACAATAATTATAATAATTATTATTAGCCTATAATGGTGATTCTTTCCTAAACTATGTGCATCTGAATAACTCCCAGAGAGCTTGTTAGAACAGATTTTTTAGGTCCTACCTCTACAGTTTCTGATTCAGTAGGTTTGATTCGACCCTAAGATTTTATATTTTCAGTAAGTTCCCAAAAGATGCTGAGAACTACTAATCTATAAGATGTTGCAGCCAAAATTTAATGCTGCCTAAGGAAATGCAATGTCTTGGCCAAATTATGACCTTCTTTCTTATAAATTTGCTGGAATTTGGAGGGCTGGGGCAGAGTCCTATCATTCTGAGTACTCAGTGAATCTATTCAGCTGGGTCTGGGCCTTGCTCTATAGGTAGACTCTTGGAACAGGTCCCAGAAATTCTGGCTTGGCCATGGAGAAGGTGCTGCAGGTTCCTCAACAGATTTGAAAATTTAGGGGTTAGTGAAAAGGTGGGGATTAGCATTGGGGACAGGTATTGCCCAAGTGCTGGTTCTGAGCAGGAACAAGGCTGAGACTTTTCTGGCCTACGACCTTGCTGTTTGGTTTTAAGTGAGTAATTTCTGACATCATCCATTCAATAAATGTTTAGTGAGCACCTGTTCTGTAGTGACTCTATGCTGGGCAGTGCTGAGGACAGCCCTGGCCCTGTCTCATGGGATTCCCTACCTAGATAGGGAGGCAGACATATAAACAATAAATAAAATTCAAAAGTATAAAAGGTAGGTCAGGCACGGTGGCTCACGCCTGTAATCCTAGCACTCTGGGAGGCTAAGGCAGTGGATTGCCTGAGCTCACAAGTTTAAGACCAGACTGAGCCAGAGCGAGAATTTGTCTCTAAAAATAGCTGGGTTGGCTCAGTGCCTGTAGCTCAAGCAGCTAAGGTGACAGCCAAATACACCAGAGCTGGCAGGTTTGAATCCAACCTGGGCCTGCCAAACAACAATGACAATGACAACCAAAAAATGTCCAGGCATTGTGGTAGCCGCCTGTTGTCCCAGCTACTTGGGAGGGTGAGGCAAGAGAATCGCTTAAGCCTAGGAGTTGGAGGTTGCTATGAGCTGTGATGCCATGGCACTCTACCTGGAGCAACAGCTTGAGGCTCTGTCTAAAAAAAAAAAAAAAAAGAAAGAAATAACTGGGTTGGCGGCACCTGTAGCTCAATGAGTAGACGCCAGCCACATACATGGAGGTTCAAACCCAGCTGTGGCCAGCTAAAACAACAATGACAACTACCATGAAAAAAATAGCCAGGTTTCTGTAGTCCCAGCTACTTGGGAGGCTGAGTCAAGAGAACTGCATAAGCCCAAGAGTTTGAGGTTGCTGTGGGCTGTGATGCCACAGCACGCTACCAAGGGCAACATGGTGAGACTGTCTCACAAAATAATTATAATAATAGGCAGCACCCATAGCTCATTCCGGAGGGTGCTGGCCACATAAACCTAAGGTGGTGGGTTTGAACTCGGCCCGGGCCTGCTAAGCAACAGTGACAACTGCAACAAAAAATAGCCAGGCGTTTTGGTGGGCTCCTGTAGTCCCAGCTACTTGGGAGGCTGAGGCAAGAGAATCACTCGCGCCCAAGAGTTAGAGGTTGCTATGAGCTACGATGCCATGGCACTCTACCAAGGTGACAAAGTAAGACTCTGTCTCAAAATTTAAAAAAAGTATAAAAGGTGATAAGGGCTATGAAGAAATATTGGGGTCAATAATATTTAACACCGGGATGGGAGAACTAGTGAGATAGAGTGGTAGGGAAAATATCTCACATTTTGATGGGCCAGACACATGCTGGGCACTGGGGATACAATGAGGATGGACAGCCATGCTCATCAATCTTTAGTGTTTTCAGACTATAGGAAGAGACAGGTATGAATCAACATAGTGTGAGGTCTTGTCAGATTCTAATCAGTGACATGAAAAGTATAAAACAAAGGGACCTAACTTCAAGTAAGTAGAATAGGTGTCCTGGGAACTATCTTGGATCAAGTAGTCAGAGAAGATCTGTCCAGGACATGATATTTGACCAGGAAAGCAGGAGGAGGAGAAAGCCATGCAAAGAACTGGGTGAAGAGCATTTGGCAGAGACCAGATCATGCAAAGACCCCGAAGTAGCACATACATAGGTGGTTTTCTGCTCTCACATGCTCCCACATGGCCCATCCTGGCTGCCCCAGATTGGTGACAAACCTGTGCAGAAGGTTGGGGGGGATGTCATTTGAAAAGAGCCTTGAATAAAGAAAGGAAGTTCCTAATACCTTTTGGCTGAATTTTAGTGGACCGCGCCTATGGCTCAGTGAGTAGGGGGCCGGCCCCATATATCAAGGGTGGTGGTTTCAAACCCAGCCCCGGCCAAACTGCAACAAAAAAATAGCCAGGCGTTGTGGTGCCTGTAGTCCCAGCTACTCGGGAAGCTGAGGCAAGATAATTGCTTAAGCCCAAGAGCTGGAAGTTGCTGTGAGCTGTGATGTCATGGCACTCTACCCAGGGTGACAAAGTGAAACTCTTGTCTCTAAAAAAAAAAAAAAAAGAAGAAAGAGAACTTCAGATAATAAAAATATTACTAGGCAGTGCCTGTGGCTCAGTAGATAGGGCACCAGCCCCATATACCCAGGGTGGAGGGTTCAAACCCATCCCTGGCCAAACTGCAGCAAAAAAATAGCTGGTCGTTGTGGTGGACGCCTGTAGTCCCAGCTACTTGGGAGGCTGAGGCAAGAGAATTGCCTAAGACCAGGAGTTGGAAGTTGCTGTGAGCTGTGACACCACAGAACTCTACCAAGGGCAATAAAGTGAGACTCGATCTCTAAAATAAATAAATAGGCTCGTGCCTATGGCTCAAGCGGCTAAGGTGCCAGCCAGGAACACCTGAGCAGGTGGGTTCAAATCCAACCCGATCCCGCCAAACAACAATGATGGTTGCAACCAAAATAGCTGGGCGTTGTGGCGGGCGCCTATAGTGCCAGCTACTTGGGAGGCAGAGGCAGGAGACTCACTGGAGCCCAGGAGTTGGAGGTTGCTGTGAGCTGTGATGCCATAGCACTCTACCCAGGGTAACAGCTTGAGGCTCTGTCTCAAAAAATAAAAAATAAAATAAATAAATAAATAAATAAATATATTACCTATGTAGGCTGGGTGCGGTGGCTCACGCCTGTAATCCTAGCAGTCTGGGAGGCCAGGTGGATTGCTTGAGCTCATGAGTTCGAGACCAGCCTGAGCAAAAGCAAGACCCTGTTTCTACTAAAAATAGAAAAACTGAGGCAAAAGGATCGTTTGAGCCTAGGGAGGTGAAAATTATCATTTGAGCCCAGCCTCCAGGTTGCTGTGAGCTATGATGCCACAGCACTCTACCTAGGGAGGTAGCCTGAGACTCTATCTCCAAAAAAAAAAATTATCAAAACTATAAGGAAGATATAGAGTGGCCGGATCCTGTGCTAAGCAGTTTACCTGTGTGATCCTTAATACTCATGTTAGTACATGAGGTAGGAGCTCAAATCTCATTTGTGGAGGAGGCTCAGAGAGGTTAAGTGACTTGCCCAAGGCCACATCTCCAATGAATGAATGTGTGACTCTATGTCCATACTCTAAAACCATGCTTTCCAACTTCCCCATTTTACAGACAGACAAATGAAGACTTCGAGAGAAGAAGGGATTTATTCAAGTCTATAAAACAATGGTTTCCAACATCTTGTCCAATAGCAGCCAGTATTTGTGTAGCACTTACTGCAAGGCAGTTTTAAGTGCTTCTATGTATTATTTAAATTATTTGGCTCGGTGCCTGTGGCTCAATTGGCTAGGGCGCCAGCCACGTACACCTAAGGTGGTGGGTTTGAATCCCCAGCCCGGGCCCGCCAAACAACAATGATAGCTGCAACCAAAAAATGGCCGGGCGTTGTGGCGGGTGCCTGTGGTCCCAGCTACTTGGGAGG
>CAUYQV010096117.1:0-10969 GCA_963574575.1 Galagoides demidoff
AGCTGGGACTACAGGCGCCCACCACAATGCCCGGCCATTTTTTGGTTGCAGCCATCATTGTTGTTTGGCGGGCCCGGGCTGGGGATTTGAACCCGCCACCTTAGGTGTACGTGGCTGGCGCCTTAGCCGATTGAGCCACAGGCACCGAGCTGGGAAGGATTTTTTAAATTAAAATGAAATAAATTAAACATTATAGATTTCACGCCCTATACCCTGCATGTGCACATGTACACACACAGAGCGAGACACACTGCCTACTCTTAATACTTATATTTGGAAATGTCCTGCAGCATTCCAAGGTGCTGTTCCTGATTCAATAACTGGTATATGTTCCTATCACTTTGAATTTCCACAGTATTTTGTGTAGAGCTCTATGACAGGGCTTATTTTACTCTTTTACAATCCTCATTTGTGTAACTATCTTATCTCTCCTATGACACTACAAATAATTTGTGGTCAGGGGCTGATCTTATTCATCTTGTATATCCACATTGCAGGTACCTAATATTTTGGTTAAAATAAATAATTGAGATTTTGTCTGTTTCCTCATCTCTACCAATGATAGTGGATGGCTGGGAAGAACAAAGAGATACCTACTCATTTAAAGTTGACCTAAAAATTCTGCTTATCTATGCATCTCTAAGTCTTACAAATCTTATGTAAAAATTTGTGACTCACTATTTTCATATATTTACATGAGACCATTAAGAAAAATAGAGTTATAGACTATTCTCAAGAGGCATTATCATTGTGGTTTTAGATACAGAATAAAGCATTAAGAGTTTTGTTTTGTTTCCACTCTGTCACATACATGCTTGAACAACCTCAAAGAGGACTGAATGTAAAAGAACTGTGACAAAGGGACATGGAGCAGCTGGTGAATGCAGTGCATGTATCTGAGCTGGATCACTGGTGATCGCTGCTTTTAGCAAAGTAAATGGCAATCACAAAAGTTTTGCGGAAACCTTTGGTCACCACAGGTTCTTACCAAGACAAGCTACAAAACATTAACACATAACCATCTTCATAAAGTGATATGCTTTGTCCCTAAAAAGGCAGTAGGTGAGGGTCTGGGGAGAAAACAATGTGGAAACCTGCAGTCCAAGAAGGAATGGTAAGAGGAGAAATTCTGTTACAGAATTAAATGAAGTGAAAGACCAGAAGAAAGTTAAAGGATGAAAGAAGAAAAAAAAAATCCACGAAGGTCACAAATAATCTCAAATATACTAAGACAGAACAGAATGTTTTCACCAACCCCATAAAAAGTATTAGTGGCAGTAATGTTCGAAAACAAAACATGTGGGGTCCAAGAGAAGATAACATTAGAACTTCAAGGTAGTTTTGAATAGCAGAGAAATGCCTAACAGATCTGAGGCAAGGCTCCTGCTGAGTCTTCTCAGGCCCAGAAGAGGGAAGCCTCTCAATTTCCACACTTTCTCTGTTGTGGATACCATATTACCAACTTGCTGGTGAACAGCCAAAATGAGTTACTAAGAGCTCCAAGATCTTTTAAATTGATACCAATTATCTTTGTCTAAATTTTGAACAATCCTTAAATACAAATGTTAGGATAAAAAATTCGTACTGAGGCTTAGTGCCCGTAGCACAGTGGTAACAGCACCAGCCACATACACCAGGCTGGCAGGTTTGAACCCAGCCAGGGCCAGCTAAACAACAATGACAACTGCAACAAAAAATAGCTGGGTGTTGAGGCAGGTGCCTGTAGACCCAGCTACTTGGGAGGCTAAAGCAAGAGAATCACTTAAGCCCAAGAGTTTGAGGTTGCTACGAACTGTGACACCACAGCACTCTACTCATGGCACCACAGTGAGACTCTTATCTCAAAAAACAAAAGAAATTCTGACTGAATGTGACATAACAAACATGTCTGTCTATGTCTACTCCTTCCCAAAATACCACTAGGGTGATAATGAAGGCCTACAGCAGGATAAGAAATAATCAATTCAAGAAGAGAGATGACAGACACAAGGAGTTGTCTCTATAAAAATAACATCAGATTAACTCTGAGAAAAACAAAAAGTTGTATAATAAAGGAAATATAATCACAGTGACTATTACTATTTTCAGGGGTGTCAAACTTTTTTTTCTCCCTTCCAAACACTTCAAAAATAAGAGTTGTTTTGGGCCACAAACTGAATAACAAAAGCTGATGAGCAAAATAAACCCAAAAGATTCGCATATACTTTTTTGTGACATCCCACACCACAGATGAGCAAAAGTAAATCCTCACAGAATCAGCATGGGGGCCCTCAGGCCACAGGTTGGACACCCCTGATTTACGTAGTCATAATAATGTAAACACTGATAGCTGATTTAACAAATATGGTAATGTACTGAGCATAGAGCCCAGAGAGAGTGTAATAGGGGATATGAAGGAAGGAGAAAAGGGAAAAAGGGAGTGTGATGTGTCTCTGTGTTAGAGAGAGCCATATAAGAGAAAAATTCTCACATTATTTTGTTTACTTTTGCTTTTATTTTGAGGGAGACAGAGTCTCACTTTCTTGCCCCCAGTAGAGTGCCCTTGTGTCACAGCTCACAGCAACCTCAAACTCTTGGGCTCAAGTGATTCTCTTGCCTCAGCCTCACAAGTAGTTGGGACTACAGGTGCCTGCCACAACTCCTGGCTATTTTTAGAGGTAGGGTCTCACTCTTGTTTAGGCTGGTCTCGAACTCCTGAGCTCAAGCAATCCACCCACCTTGACCTCCCAGAGTGCTAGGATTACGGGCATGAGCTACCATGTCTGGCCTAAATTCTGATATTTAATAGTAGGAAATGAAAAACTAATGCTTCTAGTTGAAAAAAAGGTATTTAGAAATGTAGAGGTTAAAAGAATTGAAAGAAGTTATTTTTAGGCCAAGAAGAACAGGCAAGGCATACACTGTTCGCTTCTGTGGTACTTTCTAAAACCTTGTAGTACTATTTAAAATATATACATTAATTTCACTTTAAATTTTTTTATTTTTCATTTATTTACTTATTTTTATTTATTTAATTTTTGTTTTGGAGACAGGCTCTCACTTTATTGCCCTTGGTAGAGTGCTATGGCTTCATAGCTCACAGCAACCTCAAACTCTTGGGCTTAAGTGATTCTCTTACCTCAGCCTCCCAAGTAGCTGGGACTACAGAGGCCCACCACAACACCTGCCTATATTTAGAGACCCTTCTCACTCTTGCTCAGGCTGGTCTTGAACTTGTGAGCTCAGGCAATCCATCTACCTTGGCTTCCCAGAGTGCTAAGATTTCAGGCATGAGCCATCACACCTGGCCTTCACTTAAAATTTTTTTAAAAAGAAAAGCTAGAATATCAGACAAGAATTGACATACTACGTACCGTCTCTTGAGGTGTTAGTAAGTCTAAATTAAAAGATCTATCTATAGCCTTAGAATATGGGAAGGGGGTGGTAGGGGGAGGTGAGGGAGTAGCTGGGGGGAGGGAGGGTGATTGGTGGGGTCACCTCTATGGTTTGTCTTACAAGGGTACAAGTGACTCTTTCTAAAAGCAGAGTATGAACGTTTAAATCAATAACTAAGAAAATGACATGAAGGTTATGTTAACTATTTTGATAAGAGCATTTCAAAATGTCTATGAAAACAGCACACTGTACCCCATGATTGCATTAATGTACACAGTTATGCTATAAGAAATAAAAAAAAAGGGCGGCGCCTGTGGCTCAATGGAGTAGGGCACCAGCCCCATATGCCAGAGGTAGCAGGTTCAAACCCAGCCCCGGCCAAAAACTGTTAAAAAAAAAAGATCTATCTATCGAGAGTCAAACAGGTTGCCAGGATATTACCTAAAGCTTTCATCTTCACACATCATTACTAAAGAAAATACTCGAAAATGAGGAATGCTTCAAAAGAAGTGTTCCAAGAGGTAGTGCTGAATAGTACTGAGATTACATGGCAAAGCTGTGAAGGGAATGGAATGGGCTAAGAAGTGATCAGTTAAGACAGCAGTCTGGGCATGGGAGGCTCACACCAGCTGTCTTCCTAGCATTCTGGGAGGCTGAGGTAGGAGGATTCCCTGAGCTCAAAAGTTCAAGACCAGCCTGAGCAAGAACAAGACCCCATCACTACTAAAAACTGAAAAATCAGCCAGGTGTCCTAGTGGGTACCTGTAGTTCCAGCTACTCAGGAGGCTGAGGCAAGAGGATCACTCGAGCCCAAAAGTTTGAGGTTGCTGTGAGCTATGATGCCACTGCATTCTACCCAGGGTGACAAGAGTAAAACTCTGCCTCAAAAAAAAAAAAAATAGAGATAGTTAAGTATAGAGACTTCTATGCAGTTTGATTATAAAGGGGTGACAGCAGGCAGAGATAGAAGTGGTTGACAAATAAAGAAAGGCATTTTTTTTTTGAGACAGGAGCCTCAAGCTGTCCCCCTGGGTAGAATACAGTGACATCTCAGCTCACAGCAACCTGCAACTCCTGGGCTCAAGAGAATCTCCTGCCTCCTCTTCCCAAGTAGCTGGGACCACAGGCGCCCGCCACAACACCCGGCCATTTTTTGGTTGCAGCCATCATTGTTGTTTGGCAGGTCCGGGCTGGATTCGAACCTGCCACCTTAGGTGTACGTGGCTGGCACCTTAGCCACTTGAGCCACAGCCGCCAACCCAAGAAAGGCATTTTTTAATAGGACAGTAATGAGCAAGATGAACTGTGAGGGAAGACTAATGACATGAGCAGGAGCAGGAACTGCCAGCAGTGGCACACTGAGGGGGCGATGCAGCTGTCTGCTCAGCAGGAGGAGCATTTTATTACTGACAGTGTTGAGGACTCCTGCACATAGTGATACCAAAAAGCAGACCAACTTTTTGTTGGTTTTTCTCGTGCTTGCTTTTTTGTTTTGAGACAGAGTCTTACTTTGTCGTCCCCTGTATAGTGCTGTGGTGTCACATCTCACAGCAACCTCAAACTCTTGGGCTTAAGCGATTCTCTTGCCTCAGCCTCCTAAGTGGCTGGGACTATAGGCACTGGCCACAACACCCGGCTATTTTTTGTTATCGTAGCCATTGTCGTTTAGCTGGCCTGAGCCGGGTTCAAACCCACCCCCCTCGGCGTACCTGCCTGGTGCTGTAACCACTGTGCTACAGGTAAGGAGCCCCTAGTGCTTTCTTAATTCTTTTCAGACATTGTATGCCTTACTGCCTACAGCAGAGTAGACTGCTCCTTACAGCCACTACAAGGTTTGGGAAAAGAGAGAAGCAGCTGGGATCCAATGCGTAGGTGGAGGGACTGCCTTTGGGTAGGAAGACAGATCATCTTTTCAGCCACAAGGAAGGAGGTAAACATAGAAGGGCACAGATGGAGGAAATCTGAAGTTTGGTAGCAGGAAGCTGAAGGAGCTGTGACCGAATCGGTTTCCCCTGTGAGGTCACCTGTAAGGCCATTCCTATTGGGAGCTGAATGGGCCATTCTCTTGGCCTTTTGCAATTAAACATCTGATTGGTCAAATTCATACTCACTAAGCAACCTTCTACTTATGATTTGGCTTCCCATGTAGATTCGTCCACGGGCAAGAATGTGCTGACCATAAAGGTTTCTCATAAGCCAGTTTTTGAACACGATTTAGTTTCTGTGTAGCCTGACTACAGATAACAGACAGATCATGGTCCTTTTTATAGTTACATTTCTTACTGAGTTATTGGTGAAGGATCTGATTGGTCTTATACAAGTGAATAAAGTAAATCTCTAGCCATTCGGAGGCATGGGCCAAATCCACAATTAAGCAGCAAATCAGGCTAACACCCCCACCCCCTAGGTCATGCTTTACTCAGCAAAAGCTGGTTTTTATTAGCTGTCACTGGCCCAATTTCCATCTCTTCTCTCTCAATTCATTTCCACATGTGCCTGTTCATTATTTTAAATTAGGTGTCACTGAACTGGCCTACTAGTTTTTGTAGGAAGGCATTTATTAAGAACAAATAGGAAATAAACAAGGACATCAGTGAAATATATTGGTATACCATCATTATGTATGTATTCCACAATTCATTCAACAAATATTAGGAGACCATAAACACTGTGTAAGGCTTAGTATGAGAATCGTGGGAGATACAAAGTCCTCATCGTATTTATAATCCAGCAATAAAACCAATTAACTTTATAAACAACAAGCTTCCAAAAACATTTTTTTTGGGGGGAGACAGAATCTCGCTTTATTGCCCTCAGTAGAGTGCCATGGCATCAATAGCTCACAGCAACCTCCAACTCCTGGGCTTAGGTGATTCTTTTGCCTCAGCCTCCCAAGTAGCTGGGACTACAGGCACCCACCACAAAGCTCAGCTATTATTTTTTTGTTGTTGTTGTTGTTGCAGTTTGGCTGGGGCCGGGTTTGAACCCGCCACCCTTGGTATATGGGGCCAGCGCCATACCCACTCAGCCATAGGTGCTGCCCTCAAAAACATATTTTGATTGTAGGAGGGAAATTAGGAATAATTTAAAAATTCCTTATAGTAAAAGTGATTAGGGCAGCATCTGTGGCTCAGTGGGTAGGGCGCCAGCCTCATATACCGAAGGTGGCGGGTTTGAACCCAGCCCCGGCCAAACCACAAAAAAAAAAAAAATAGCCAAGCATTGTGGTGGGTACCTGTAGTCCCAGCTACTCAGGAGGCTGAGGCAAGAGAATTGCCCAAGCCCAGGAGTTGGAGGTTGCTGTGACACCACAGCACTCTACCGAGGGTGATAAAGTGAGACACACTATCTCAAAAAAAAAAAGTGATTAAAGCAGAAACAGGCTATCAAAAGAAATCTTGGTATCTAAGTAAATTTTAAAATAGGATTTAGAGACAGCCTTACTTAGAAGCAAAGGTTAGGGCAATTCCTTTGGAATTAAGCACAAAAATGACTGAGAACTTTCTGATATAGAAAGATATGCTCTTTATAGAAGCAGCAGGTTAGGCTTTGAATTAATCTACAGGTTAGTAGATTAACCTGTAGGGGTCTTTCCCCAATCCTCCAGCCCTCAAGCTCCCTTACAAAACTGGATCTGTCCTTCCCTCCTCTCTTGCTCCTCTTCACAATAGGTCATGTTCCAGCATAAGTAGGATGCAGTTCCTCCCTGGCCTGGAATTTTGTGCCACTGAATCATTCCAGTTATGCACAGAATCTTTCATACAGTACCACCCAAGTTCTCTGTAAACTGACCGTAAATTTGATGACCCTGGGTATTTTAAAAGTGTCTAGCACACAGCAGATGCTCAATTAAGATTCATTTCCTCCTTTCCTTCCTTCCGTTTTTTCCTCTCACTTGGTAAGGAAGGGACAAAAAAACAGGAACAAACAAAAGACAGATCTCTAGTAAGACAGCATCACTTTGGTGTAAAAATACTGAAAAAGTTAAAGCCATTTCTCATTGCCTACCTTGTGTCTGCGGGCTGTACGGAGATAGGAGTTTGGACCTTTTCTTTTCATATCCTTTCTGTGTGATGTCCCCTAAATAGCAAGAAACAGAAATAGGTTAGGCATTATTCTTACTCTGTGGCTGTCCACTGTAAAAATAAAACTAATTACAGAGTATTATAGAACTACTGCATATAGAATGGGGATGAGGAGGAATGTATATTTCTTTGCCCAAGATTTTGCTATGTACCATTTCCCACAGGCATGGAGCTGACTGCTTGTGGAAAACTGCAGAGCTTGCCTCTACACCAATCTTTGCATTGCAAAATCCTACATGCCATCACAGAGATTCTTTAGGCACCCTAGTTCCCTTGGTATTTAAGATATGCCACAATGGAATACTAGAAGGCTGATGAACAATGATCTCTCTAAAATTTCAGTTTAACCAAATGAATGCAATTGGTTTGTTAGGTATTCATTCACTTATATTCCTATGTAGAAACACATTACATTAAAAGTCCAGTTAAGAGAAGTCAACGTTCAGGCACTGGCATGAGGTCATTAGGCTTATGCCTATAATCCTAGCACTCTGGGAGGCCGATTACCTGAGCTCACAGATTCGAGACCGGCTGCAGCCAGAGCAAGATCCTGTCCCTAAAAACGGCAGGCATTGTGGTGGGCGCCTATAGTCCTACCTGCTTTAAAAAGGCTAAGACAAGAATCATTGCTTGAGCCCAAGAGTTGATGTTGCTGTGAGCTAAGACACCACAGCACTCTAACGAGGGTGACCAAGTGAAATTCTGTCTGAAAAAAAAAAGGCCTTTGTGTGTCCTAACACCTGTGCTGGAATTCCCACATCCTCTTCCTGCTGTTCACTGGTTTATCTTATTTATACACATGGCTCTCATTTCCAAAAGGTTAAATAAAAAAAAACACACACATGAAACATACACAAAATGCATATACAACAAATGCAGTAAGGATAAACTGATAAACAGAGGAGAAAAGGCGGGGTTACAGTGGCAAGAAATGTGCTCAGTACTAAGGAAAGGGGAGCAGATAGATGGGGAGAGAGCGGGGTTGAAAGGAATGGGACAGGCAGAGGAACAAGAGGACATCAGAAGGAGAACAAGCCATTCAAGCTGAGGGGGGAAAAGACACGTGTTGGGGTGACATGATAGAGCAGTGTTTTCTGGAAAAAAAATTTTTTTTACATTAGAGATAATTTTATTTAAAATGAAGCCTTACAAAGAACCCAATATATAAAACCAGAAAAAAGTCAAAATGTCATATAAAAAAAGTACTTTATTTTTATTTATTTATTTTATTTTATTTTATTTTTTTTTTTTGAGACAGAGCCTCAAGCTGTCCCCCTGGGTAGAGTGCCGTGGCATCACAGCTCACAGCAACCTCCAACTCCTGGGCTCAAGCCAGTCTCCTGCCTCAGCCTCCCAAGTAGCTGGGACTACAGGTGCCCGCCACAATGTCCAGCTATTTTTTGGTTGCAGCCATCACTGCTGTTTTGGTGGGCCTGGGCTGGATTCGAACCCGCCACCTTAGGTGTATGTGGCTGGTGCCTTAGCCACTTTAGCTATAGTCACAGAGCCTAAAAAAAGTACTTTAAACTTTCACTTTTTTTTATTTTGCAGTTATTGGCCAGGGCTGGGTTTGAACCTGCCACCTTCTGCGTATGGGGCCAGTGCCCTCCTCCTCTGAGCCACAGGCGCCGCCCTAAACTTTCCATTTTTTTTTTTTTTTTTTTTTGTTATTGCAGTCTGCATTGTTGTTTAGCTGGCCCAGAACAGGCTTGAACCTGCCAACCTTGGTGTATGTGGCTGGCGCTGTAACCACTGTGCTACAGGTACCAAATTTCTAAAATTTTAACATTCTTTTATACAGTTGATGCAGGGAATTATATTTTGATGGACACAGAAATTTTGAAATTAAGAATGATAGGCTACATACAGTGGCTCACACCTGTAAATCCTAGCACAGTGGGAGGCCAAAGCAGATGGACTGCTGGAGCTAAGGAGTTCAAGACCAGCCTAAACAAAAGCCAGACCCCATCTTTACTAAAAACAGATAAAACTAGCCCAGCATTGTGGTGAGCACCTGGAGTCCCAGCTACTTACGAAGCTGAGGCAAGAGGATTGCTTGAGCCTAAGAGTTTGAGGTTGCTGGGAGTTATGATGATAGCACAGTACTCTATCCAGATGACAAAAAAAAAAGAAAGAAAGAAAAAGAAATTAAGAGTGATGAATGTCATGTGCTGTTGGCCTCAGCATTTAACTGCTAGAGAGACGACAAAGAGGTAGCAGGCTTTACACAAGAGAATAACACCCATAGATCCACACTCCAGCAAGTTCACTCTTCATGGGGAGGATGAGTTGTTAAGGACCCAAACTAAAAGCCAGAAAGACAAGATGTTCTCCTAAAGCTACTAAAGAGATCTGAGCAAGAGGTAGTAGTATTAATAGCTTGAACTAAAGAGAGTGGTAGAAGGGATGAAAAGAAGTGAATGAGTTAAAAAGAGATATTATGGAGGAAATCGAATAGGATTTGCTGACTGGTTGAATGCAGAGTGGAAAGAGAGAAGTTTCTGGCTTGATGTGCACGTTTGGTGGGAGCTGAAAAGAAGAGAGTTTAGTTGGGACAGGCCTGTAGAGGACACGAGAAAAGATGTCCAATCAACAGCTGGTTTGATGAATCTGGAACTCAGAAAAGAAGGTGGATGTGGAATCATCAGGATATAACTGAAAAATAAAATACTATCTTCTTAGAGTCATTTGGAAGTTCCTATCAAAATGTCAATTTAACAATGGTACTTCTAAGAGTTTATAAAGTATTCACACAATAAGAGTTTATAAAATATTCACCCAATGGCCAGGTATGGCGGCTCATACCTGTAATCTTAGCACTCTGGGAGGCCGAGGTGGGTGAATTGCTTGAGCTCAAAAGTTTGAGACCAGACTAAGCCACAGAACGAGACCTCGTCTCTAAAGATAGCCAGGTGTTATGGTGGGCACCTGTAGTCCCAGCTACTTAGGAGGCTGAGGCAAGAGAATCACATAAGCCCAAGAGTTTGAGGTTGCTGTGAGCTGTGACACCACAGCCCTCTACTGAGGGCAACGAAGTGAGACTATCTCAAAAAATAAAAAAATTTAAAAAATAAAATATTCACACAGGTATACAAAAATCAACATAAGAGTATTCCATAGCTGAGCATGGTGGCATGTGACTATAGTCTTAGCTATTCAAATGGGTGAGGCAAGAGGATTACTTGAGCCCAGGAGTTCTGGGCTATACTGAGCTATGATTACACCTATGAATAGCCCCCATACTACAGCATAGGCAATATATATATTCTGTGCTCTATTCTTTTTTGCTTTTTTCTACAATGAATGTCTCTTATTTGAAGAAATATTTATTTATTTTCAGCTGGCCTGCAGAAATAAGGAAACAATAAATATATATATATATTTTTTTGAGACGGAGCCTCAAGCTATCCCCCTGGGTAGAGTGCCATGGCATCACAGCTCATAGCAACCTCCAACTCCTGGGCTCAAGCGAGTCTCCTGCCTCCGCCTCCCAAGTAGCTGGGACCACA
>CAUYQV010096119.1:0-17487 GCA_963574575.1 Galagoides demidoff
GGTAGTCTTTCCCATCACCCTCCCACCACCCAACCACCCGTCTCCCCAACCCATACCCCCCCCCACCCCAAAATTTTGGGCGAGAAATAAAGGGGATAAGTTTAAATACAGCCAAAAATTATATTAAAAAAACATTTCCCTATAATAAAAAACTAAAAAATTATTTCCCCCCCAAAATTTGGGGGGGGGGGGGGGTGTGGGGGGGGGCTTACGGGTGGATGGGTGGTGGGAGGGTGATGGGAAAGACTACCTATATATCTGTCTAACAAGGGTACAAGTGAAATTTTCTAGACCTAGAATGTGAATGTGTTGATACAATGATTAACCACATGATATGAAAGTTATGTTAACCAGCTTGATGAAGATGTTTCAAATTGTATATGAAACAGCACAATGTACCCCATGTTGGCATCAATGTACACAGAAATCAATTAATAAAAAAAAAATAACTACAAGACAAGAAATGAACACATGCTTATTGATATAATGATAAGAGAAAATAGAGAATCCAAAATGATAAGTATACTATAGTTATAGATATGTAAAAAATCATGTGTGCCCATTAAGAGTAACATTCAGAAAGTGAAACACGTTCATGTGATGGAATTACGGATGCTATTATATTTATTATTATTTTTTTAGAGACAGAGTTTCACTTTGTCATCCTCAGTAGAGTGCCGTGGCGTCACAGCTCACAGCAATCTCCAGCTCCTGGGCTTAGGCAATTCTCCTGCCTTGCCTCCCCAGTAGCTGTGACCAAAGATGTTTGCCACAATGCCTGGCTATTTTTTGTTGCAGTTTGCCTGAGGCCAGGTTGGAACCCATCATCCTCGGCATATGGGGCTGGCGCCCTACTCACTGAGCCACAGGCACCGCCCACTATTATATTTAAATGTTCTCTATTATTGTTAGATTATCTGTTCAAATAAACATCTCAATAAATACAAAGTAACTATTTTGTCTTCCAGAAAAGAAATATTTATTTTTCACATTTGTCAGCAAATGTTTTTATATTGCTAAATAAAGTTAAATGGAGGCATGGACGGGATCCTAGTCCATTGGAATGCTCAACTTCTTCACTACAATAAGCAGATACATTCAGCAACAGTGTCTTCTATCTGTCACAGGTACATTTTCTTGGGTACCTCTCTTTTAGCAGTACCTCCATTTTCTCCCTTTACCTTCTCCAACATTAGAAGCACATGGAAGGAGGTGGGAAATGTGGAAGGGCAGCCCAAGAAAAGAAGAGATTCTAATATTAGGCTTCTAGGTGTTAGGCCAGCATTTGTTTCACATACTTATTTGCTTTACATTTATTTTAAATTTAGTTTAGCAACTGCATCCTATGAAATTAAAAAGTGACCTATTTTTATCTGAAATCCCACCACTGGACACAATTTTTTTATGTATTTGAAATCTGTTTTATAATCTTGATATAAATTTTTATAGGGATATAATGAAAATGTCTATATAACTGTGAGTTCTATTTTTGTCCCTTAATTTTATTGTGTTTAGATTTTTCAATGTTTATGGTAGTCTCCAGAATTGTGATTTTTATTACTTGCATAATATTCTATTCAATGTATCTAAATTCATTTAACTACTCTGATGTTTTTGGACATTTGGCTATTACTGTTTTTTTTTTTTGAGATTATACATAATGACATTTTACGATGTATTTGTAAATATAGTAAAGGAGCTAAGGAAGTTTCACCCCCAAATATGACTCCTTGGTGTAAACAATATTTTGAATTAAAGGCCATTCATTATCAGAAAGCATTGGAAGAGACCTTTTCTCTATCTACATAAAACCTGAGTAACCTGATTGGGAATAAAAGAGGGCTATGGGGGCCAGATGCTGTGGCTCATGCCTATAATTCTAGGACTCTGGGAGGCCCAGGAGGTGTATCACCTGAGCTCAGCAGTTCAAGAGCAGCCTGAGCCAGAGATAGACTTCATCTCTAAAAATAGCTGGGCATTGTGGTGGGCATCTGTAGCCCTAGCTACGTGGGAGGCTGAGGCAAAAGAATTGCTTGAGCCCAAGAGTTTGAGGTTTCTGTGAATGATGACACCACAGCATTCTACAGAAGGTGAGAAACTGAGACTTTGTCTCAAAAAAAATTAATAAACAAAAATTTAAAAAATGAAAGGTGCTGCAGACTTCCTTTTTTACATACTAACAGACCTGGCCCCAATTATTTAAAACACAATACCTATTTCTCAGGTTAACTTACAAATCAATTTGTTTCCCTCGATCTACACATACCTCCCCCCAGCAAACACTTGCTGCAGCTATACTTTCTGAATTCTCCCCCCTCTCTTCCAAAAGGCATTTATAAAAATCTCTGACCATTATTGAGACTTTGAGTAACCATTCTTGTGGTTACCCCTATACACATGGTATTTGGAAATAAGCCTTTCTCTTAATTATCTGATGTAACTATTGATTGATCTTTCAGCAAACCAACCAAGGGAAAAGGGCCAGTTTCATAGTGATCCCTATAGTTTGCATAGTCAGCAGGATCTCAGAGCCATTTTGTTCTCCTCAAAACCACAGCAGGAAGATTAGAACTCTGTCCAGTCAGCAAGTGGTGAGATACTTTACTTACCAGTTGGATTCCTGGTTTTCCTCTCTGTGGGCTCCAGTTGAGCAGATGGTAAAAGATCTATGTCCTTTCCAAATTTAAGTTTAATGAGAGAAATGTTTTTGTTAGTGATTAGTCTTGTGAGCAACTCTGGTATTGGTATATTTTTTGGCACTTTGTGTTATATGAATATTCATATAGTTTGATTCCATCTCCTCTCAGAAGTAGCTTTTATTGTTGTTGTTATTGCTTGTTTTTGTTTTGTTGCTTGTCATTCTGCATCTTTTTGTCTAAAGAGGGTCACCATAGTGTGGAACTTGGGCCTAGCTCTCCACCAGCTCAATGTTCAAACCAACCCTGCATACTAGCCAGTTACAGAGTTCTGACTAGTCTGGTGTCTTCTAAGACAAACTTTGTTGCAGGTCCCTGAAGCAAAAACTGTATAAGATTTCCCTCTTGTCCTGTTTTATGTCTTTGAGTTTGACTTGTGTTTGAGTGAGAATTCTCTCCTCAGTCTCTGCAATCCAGGGGGCACTATTTTGTCAGGAACACATCAGGTGGCCCATCTGAAAAGCTGGGAGTTTGAAAAGCAGCACATTATGTGTACTGAACGTGTCAACCCTCAAGGAGTGAGTTTCTGTCATTGTCTATTCTATCATAAGTCTATTTCTGAGAGTAAATTTTTGGGAATCTTGGAAATGGCTTTTTCTATGAAAAGGCATTGGGCCTTCTTTGTACTCTCTACAGGTTAACCCTGGAAAATTATCACCTGTACTTTATAAAGAAGCATTAGATTCAGACATTTTTGGAATAAATATACCATTGTGATTAATGGCCAAAGATGGATCCTCTGAAATAAAAAAACTTTTAAATGTTACCAAAAAAAAAAAAAAAACTTTTAGAGATCTCTTACTTGAAATAATTACTTTATATTAATACAGAAATTAGATTAAAAGAAAAAGGCATAATGTTATGGCTAGCCTCAAAGATTCTCTTGACAAAATTGAAAAGCAGATAACTAAACCAACTGTGGTGGCTCACATCTATAATCCTAGCATTCTGGGAGGCCAAGGTGGGTGGACAGCTTGAGCTCACAGGTTTGAGACCAGCCTGAGCAAAAAGCAAGACTCTGTCTTTACTAAAAAAATGCAAAAACTGAGGCAAGACGATTGCTAGAGCCCAAGAGTTGAAGGTTGCTGTGAGCTATGTTGCTACGGCACTCTATCCAGGGTGACAGCTTGAGAATCTATCTCAAAAAAAAAAAAAAAAAAAGAAAAGAAAGAAAGAAAGAAAAGAAAACAGAAAAAAAAGAAAAGAAAAGAACTGATTTAAAACAAGGAAAAAAAAACTTTTAAATACTGCTTCTGTAAGAATGACAGGCCAGTTTATTTCATAGTTCAATGATTACGATTCCACATTTTCATCTCAGCATCTCTAAGTTTGATTCTTTCTTTTTTTATTAAATCTTAGCTGTGTGCATTAATACAGTCATGGGGTACAGTGTGCTGTTGTTATATACAATTTGAAATATTTTCATCAAATTGGATAACATAGACTTCATGTCAATTTCTTAGTTATTGTATTAAAATATTTATATTCTACGTTTAGAAAGATTCAAATGTGCCCTTGTAAGATAAACCATGGGCTTGACCCCACCAATCACCCTCCCTCCACAAATCCTCCTTACTCCCCTTCCCTCCTTTTCCACTTTCCCTGTATTCCTGGGCTATAATTGGGTTATAGCTTTCCTATGAAAGCTATAAGTTAGTTTCATAGTAAGGCTGAGTACATTGGATACTTTTTCATCCATTCTTGAGATACTTTGCTAAGAAGAATATGTTCCCACTACATCCATGTAAAAATGAAAGAGGTAAAGTCTCCATCCTTTTTTAGGGCTGCATAGTATTCCATGGTGTACATATACCACAATTTATTGATCCATTCCTGGGTAGAGGAGCACTTGGGCTTCTTCCATGACCTAGAAATTGTGAATTGGGCTGCAATAAACATTCTGGTAGAAATATCTCTGTTGTAGTGTGATTTTTGGTCTTCTGGATATATACCTAGTAGAGGAATTGTAGGATCAAATGGCAGGTATCTTTTAAGTTATCTAAGTGTTCTCCAGATGTCTTTCCAAAAGGAATATATTAGTTTGCAATCCCAGCAGCAGTGTAGAAGTGTTCCCTTTTCTACACATCCACACCAGCATCTCTGATCTTGGGATTTTGTGATATGGGCTAATTTTACTGGTGTCAGATGATATCTCAAAATAGTTTTGATCTGCATTTCTCTGATGATTAAGGATGATGAGCATTTTTTCGTATATCTATAGGCCATGTGCCTGTCTTCTTCAGAGAACTTTCTCTTCAAGTCCCTTGCCCACTCTGAGAGGGGAACACTTGTTCTCTTCTTGCTAATACACTTGAGTTGTCTGTGGATTCTGATTATTAAACCTCTGTCGCAGAAATAACCAGCAAATATCTTCTCCCATTCTAAGAGCTGTCTACTTGCTTTACTTACTGTATTCTTTGCTGCACAGAAACTTTTTAATTTGATGGGGTCCCAGTAGTGTATTTTTGATGTTGCTTCAATTACCCGAGGGGTCCTCCCCATAAAATTTTCGCCCAGGCCAATTTCTTCAAGTGTCTTCCCTACACTTTCTTCTAGTACTTTTATAGTTTCATGTCTTAAGTTTAAACCTTTAATCCAGTGAGAGTCTATCTTAGTTAGTGGTGTAAGGTGTGGCTCTAGTTTCAGTCTTACTACAGGTTGCCAGCCAGTTCGCCCAGCACCATTTGTTAAATAGGGAATCTTTTCTCCACTCAATGTTTTTTACTGGCTTGTCAAAGAACATATAACAGTAAGTAGTTGGGTTCATCTCTTTGTTCTGTATTCTGTTCCATACATCTACCTCTCTGTTTTTGTGCCAGTACCATGCTGTTTCAATCACTATCAATTTATAGTAAAGTATGAGGTCTGGTAGTGTGATTCCTCCTGCTTTGTTTTTATTTCTGAGTAATGTCTTGTCTACTTGAGGTTTTTTTTTTTTTTGATTGCATGTAAAACAAAGTATTATTTTTTGAGATCTTTAAAGTATGACAGTGGGGCTTTAATACGGATTGCATTAAAATTATATATTGCTTTGGGGAGTATGGACATTTTAACAATGCTGATTCTTTCCAGCCATGAGCATGGCATGTTTTACCATTTGTTAACATTTTCAGCCATTTCTTTTCTTAGACTTTCATAGTTCTCTTTATAAAGGTCTTTCATACCATTTGTTAGGTAAATTTCCAGATATTTCATCTTCTTTGGTAATACTGTGAATGGAATAGAGTTCATGACTGTTTTTTCAGCTTGACTATTATTGATATATATAAAGGCTACTGATTTATGAATGCTGATTTTGTAACCTTAGATGCTGCTGTATTCCTTGATCACTTCTAAGCATTTAGTAGTAGAATCCCTGGTATCTTCCAGATATACAATCATATCATCTGTAAAGATTGAAAGTTTGATCTCTTCTAACCCTATATGGATACCCTTGATCACCTTTTCTTCCCTAATTGCCATGGCTAAAATGTCCATTATAATGTTAAAGAGAAGTAGAGACAATGGACAACCTTGACTGGTTCCTAGTCTGAGTGGAAACGATTTCAATGTAACTCCGTTCAATACTATATTGGCTGTGAGTTTGCTATAGATGGCCTCTATTAATTTAATAAATGTCCCTTCTATACCAATTTTCTTAAGTGTTCTGATTATGAAGTGGTGCTAGATGTTATCAAAAGCTTTTTCTGCATCAATTGAGAGAATCATATGGTCTTTGTTTTTTAATTTGTTTTTGTGATGAATTATATTTATGGATTTACGTATGTTGAACCAGCCTTGGGACCCTGGAATAAAACCCACTTGGTTGTGGTATATAATTTGTTTGATGTGTTGCTGGAAGCTGTTTGTTAGGATTTTGTTGAATATTTTCACATCAATATTCATTAGTGATTTTGTTCCGTAATTTTCTTTTCTTGTTGGATCTTTTCCTGGTTTGGGATCCAGGTGATGTTTGCTTCATAGAATGTGTTGGGTAGTATGCCTTCTTTTTCTATATTTTGGAAAAGGTTGGGTAATATAGGTACTAGCTCCTCTTTAAAGCTTTGGTAGAATTCTGACATGAAGCCATCTGGTCCCGGGCTTTTCTTTTTAGGGAGATTTTGTATAGTTGATGCTATTTCAGAACTTGAAATAGGCCTGTTCAACCTTTCCACTTCCTTCTGTCTAAGTGTTACAAGGTGGTATGCTTCCAAGTATTGGTCAATTTCCTTCAGATTTTCATATTTCTGAGAATAAAGTTTCTTGTAATATTCATTAAGGATTTTTTGAATTTCTAAGGGGTCTATTGTTATATCGTCTTTACCACTTCTGATTGATGAAATTAGAGATTTTACTCTTTTTTTTTTTTTTTTTAGTTTGGCCAAAATTTTATGTATTTTATTAATCTTTTCAAGAAACCAACTTTTTGATTTATTGATCTGTTGTATAATCCTTTTGTTTTCAATTTCATTTAATTCTGCTCTAATTTTGGTTATTTCCTTTCTTTTGCTGGGTTTGGGATTGGAGTATTCTTCCTTTTCCAGTAGCTTGAGATGTCCCATGATGTTGTTAACTTCCTCTCTCTCTGTTCTCTTGAGGAAGGCTTGCATTGCTATAAATTTAGCTCTTAGGTCTGCCTTAGCAGTATCCCAGAGGTTCTGATAATGCATGTCTTCATTATCATTTTGTTCCAAAGATTTGGTAATTTCCTTCTTAATCTTGTCTTTAATCCACCTATCATTCAGCATAAGGTTATTTAGCATCCATGTTTTTGTATTAATCTGAAGATTCTTGTTACTGAGTTCCACTTTTATTCCACCATGGTCCGAGAAGATGCATGGAATAATTTCTATTCTTTTAAATTTGCTGAGGTTAGACTTGTGACCTAAAATTTGGTCGATTTTGGAGTATGTTACATGGGCTGATGAGAAAAATGTGTATTTAATTTTGTTAGGATAAAATGTTCTGTAGATGTCCATTAAATCCAAATGCTGAATGGTTAAGTTTAAATCTAAAATGTCTTTGCTCAGCTTCTTGTTGGAGGATCTATCCAACACCGGAAAAGGAGTATTAAAATCTCTGACTATGATGGAGCTGGAAGAAATTAAGTTGCTCATGCTTATTAGAGTATCTCTTATAAATTGAGGTGCATTCTGGTTGGGTGCATAGATATTGATAATTGAAATCTCATCATATTGAGTATCACCCTTAACAAATATAAAGTGACCATCCTTGTCCTTGTTTACTTTTGTTCATTCAAAGCCTATTTTATCTGTGAATAAAATTGCAACACCTGCTTTTTTCTGCTTTTCATTTGCCTTGAATATAGATGACCATCCCTTCACCCTGAGTCTATATTTATCTTTTAAGGTAAGATGAGATTCTTGTATGTATCAGATATCTGGCCTGTGTTTTTTTATACAGTCAGCCAACCTATTCTTCTTTAGAGGACAATTTAAGCCATTCACATTGATTGAGAATATTAATAAGCCTGGTAAAGTTTTGGGTATCAAGTTTTTCTAAAGTCCAGTGGAAATTTTTAATTCTTTTGCCATGGTGGAAGTTGGAATTTGATCAAAAACTTCTGAGTGGGTTTTCTTTTGTGGTGGAGAATTGCACTGGTCATTATGGAGGATAGGTCTGAGAATATCCTGGAGAGCTGGCTTAGTTATGGCAAATTTCTTCAACATGTGAATCTCATTGAAGTATTTAATTTCTCCATCATAAATGAAACTCAGTTTAGCTGGATACAGTATCTTGAGTTGAAAGTTATTTTGTTTTAGGAGATTAAAAGCTCTTCTAGCCTGAAAGGTTTCAGCAGAGAGATCTGCAGTCATTCTAGTATTCTTCCCCTTGTAGGTTATGGTTTTCTTACATCTAGCTGCTTTCCAAATTTTCTCTTTCATATTAACTTTAGTGAAGTTAATTATGATGTGCCTGGGCAATGTCTTGTTCATCTTGAGTCATGCTGGGGTTCCAAAACTGTCTGCTATCTGAATTTCAGAATCTCTTTGCATGTCTTGAAAGGTTTCTTTCATAATTTCATGAAGAAGAACCTCTGTGTTTTGTGAAGAAACTTTGGCACCTTCAGGGATTCCTATAAGGCAAATATTTGTTTTCTTCAAATTATCCCAGAGCTCTCTGAGAGAATGATCAATTTTTGCTCTCCATTTCTCTTCATCTTTGAGCTCTTGGGTGCATTCAAAAGCTTTGTCTTCAATGTTCGAGATCCTTTCTTCTGCTTGCTCCATTCTTTTACTGAAGGATTCTACTGTAATTTTCAGATCTTTGATAGCTTCAAGTTCTTGCCTCAATATGTCAAAATCTTTGGTCATTTTATCTTTGAAATCATTAAATTCTTGAGATATCTTTTGAATAATTCCTTGAAATTCTGATTCTCTCCTTTCCTCCATTCTGTTGATCATAATTGTTATCCAGATTCTGAACTCGATTTCTGACATCTCGGCCATCTGTTTATGGTTCGGATCTTCAGTTGCATCTGCCATATCCTTTCTTTGGGGAGGGGGGGGTTGATCTACTCTGGTTATTCGTGTTACTGGAGTTTTCCCACTGATTCTTCCTCATGCTCAATTTACACCATTTGGCTAGATTAGTAGATAAGGAGAAGTTGGGTTGGGGGTTCCAGGAGTAGTGATTGATTAACTAGCCCTTTGCCCAAAGGCTGGGACTGGTGTCTGTACCTTTCCTGTAGAGCTTTGTCAAGGACTTGTACAATGCTATGGCCTGAGAAACTGGGAGCATGCTTGGTGTGGTGGGGCTATTGGCTCTGTCTTGTTTTCAGCTGGTCTCTGTTCTACCCTACTAAACCAGTTACTCTGGTTTGAAGTCTCAGCTTTGAAGAAATACCAGCAATTAAGTCACCCTGCCCCACACAGGCAACAATTCAGAAAGGAAAATCAAACCTTCCCACAACCACATACCCAGGGTACCACTTTGGATAGTCCTTGGGTGATTGGCCCAGTTCTAGAGGTCCAAATCAATTGTCTCATTCAGCACAGTTCTCAGGTGGGGGAGTTCAAAAGGTCTCTGGCAACTAGATAGCAGGGGTCAGCTAGCAACTCAGGTATGACTCGCTCTGGTGCTCTGTGAGGTCAGAAGGACCTAACAAGCAAATAAATTAGTCTTGGAAGGTTGATGCCTCCTTCCCCACCTTGCACCTTTGTCACACCCAGTCACTGGTAACCCCACAGGGCTGTGACCCAGTTGTCCAATAAGTGAGTGTGGCAGGGCTTTATGTCTGACAAGGTCAAAGTAAAGTCAAGGCTTCCTCCACTTAGTTACCACTCTTTGTCACCAGCCAGCAGAGGGAGCTGAAGCCTGTCTGTCTCAGGCACTCAATGGTAACTGGAGAATGTTTCACCTGAAGTCAATCTAGAGCTGAGGATATCCAGACAGCAAAAGAGATTCTCCCTCCACTGCCTTTGTCACTGCTGTTCTGTAGCTCTGTAATCCCTATAAGGTGAGGTCTGGTTCCCTCTGGAAGACCATAGAGTTGGGGAGGTGACTCTCCAAAGTTAGACCCAAGCAGGGTCACTATATTGTTGCTGATGTTGGATGGGAGGATGGGGTTCGTGCACCTCAGCTGCTCCTGAGTCTCTACCTGTAGTGCAGAGACCCAAGCCTCCACCTGCTGAAATTTGTTTCCTTGGAATCATGGCTTACCTCAGCAGGGGGAGACATGGGTTGGGTTCATGCACCTCAGCTGCTCCTGAGTCTCTACCTGTAGCACAGAGACCCAAGCCTCCACCTGCTGAAATTTGTTTCCTTGGAATCGTGGCTTACCTCAGCAGGGAAGACATGTATTTATCTATCTCTTCTCAAAGCTCAGCCCCCTTCCTTCAGCTACATTGAGTTCTTTTTGGCCATTATCTCTCCCCCTGGACTGGAGTTTTTGTTTAAAACTAGCTCCAGTCAGCCATCATCCCCCGCTCCCCCTTGTTCTTATTGAATGTGTAAATTGGAGTTAGGAAAAATTGCCAGCCCAAGGATTTAGCAAAGCACAAAACACATTGAAACCAAACAAACAAATAAGCAGACAAAAAGGCTGCCAGACACCCAAGCACAGAGATGCACATACAATCAGAAACAAGTAAACAGACAAAACAACAACAACAACAACAACAATGATAGTAATCATAGACTGATTAAAAAAAAGAAAAGGATAAGAAAAAGTAAAACAAAAAACAAAAACAAAAACCAACTCTAATAGTCTGATGTAAGCACTCTCAGCAACCGTAAGAAGGGAGAGGAAGAGAGAATGAAAAAGAAAAATATTATTAATAAAGTAATAATAAAAAAAGAGAAAAAAATTAGCAGTACTTTCTTCGGGGAAAAGATGAGAAAGAAAAAAAGGGGGTCACCACCAATAAAAATATTATTCATATATATATACATATATATGTATATATATACATACAAGTATACATATGACGAAGTATATTAGCAGGAATGTACTTTCTGGACAGAAGTTTGCACGAGTTCCAGCCCCACCCCTGATTGATGTTGCTGACACTTATATTTTGGAAGAATTTGTTTCTGTGCCAGCTGTATTCCTCTGTGGATCCATTGCTATTTGAGTTCACAGAAACTGCAACTCATCCCTGGTCTTTGCTGCTGCCTGGAGCTAGTGTTCCTACAGTCTGTGTTGCAGCAGGTGTGGTTAGAGCTCCCACTGGTCTTGGAGTTCCAGCCTTGGCTTGCCTGCCTTTGTCTCAGCTATCCTCTGAGGCCCAGGTGTTTCTCAGGCTCACTAAAGCAGTCCTCTAGCTCAGCCCTGCCCTGGGAGTATGCTGTCTCTGTGCAGTCATCTTCAATTCTCTGTCCCACAGAGCTCTACCCAGGCCAGTACTACCTCAGGCATACCCTTTGCTCATAGGGTCTGTCTTACCATCCCAGATCTATTCCACCAGTGTCTGCCGCCAGAGAAAATGCTTGACTTTCTCTGTTTCTCCATAGAGACAGGGAGTATCCTTCCAAAATATCCCCAAGAGTGTGAGCCATATTGTTCCCGCTGCTGCTGCTGCTGCTGCTGGTCCTCTATCAGGAGGCACCGCCTATCCCTTTTCCATACAGTTCCTTCAGGCACCATTTTCTCCTGACCCCTGTGAATTAGCACAGACCTGCTACAGCCCATGCTCTGTCCACACCTCTTGAGAAAATGCTGAAGAATCTGGACTCCATCAGGGACAGCCTTCCAGACCTCAGGGTTAGAGTGGAGGGAAGTGCTGGGAGTTCATAATCGCAGGTTGAGAATATATACAGTTTTATGCCTGGCAGGAGAGTGCCATGGTACCCTAGTAGGGGAAGGTGGTCTGGTTTTTAGAGGGTTTCTCCTGTGGGATAAAATGGGAGGATGTTTGAACTCTGCTCACTTGTTTATAGAACGTATACTGTGAGCCATTCTCATCGGGGAGGGGACTCCCATCTGCTTGGTGATGGATTTTGTACCTTTTGTTTGTATCCTTGGGGTTGCCCCTCACCTCAGCAGGGTTGATGGGTGCTCTTCAACCTTCTCTCTTGGCTCAACTACAAACCATCAGCTTACTTGCTAAACTTCTGTCCTTTAACTCTCCTTTGGGATGGGAGCATCTGTGGAAAGCTGTCTCCAGTTGAACATCTTGCCTCTGCCCTGGAAACTCTTGAAGAAATTTTCCTGGGAAAATACTTTATGAAGAGGATGCCTTGGACAATCGAAGCAAAAATACATTACTGGGATCTGATCAAACTAAAAAGCTTCTGCACAGTCAAGAACACAATACGTAAAGCAAGCAGACAGTCCTCAGAATGGGAGAAGATATTTGTGAGTTATGTCTCTGACAAAGGTTTGATAACCAGAATCCACAGAGAACTCAAATTTATTAACAAGAAAAGAGCAAGTGATTCCATCTCATTATGGGCAAAAGATTTGAATGGAAGCTTCTCTGAAGAAGACAGGCACATGACCTACAGACACATGAAAAAATGCTCATCATCCTTAATCATCAGAGAAATGCAAATCAAAACTACTTTGAGATATCATCTAAATCCAGTAAGAGTAGCCCACATAATAAGATTCCCAAAACTATAGATGTTGGTGTGGATATAGAGAAAAGGGAACACTTCTGCACTGCTGGTGGGAATGCAAACTAGTACATTCCTTTTGGAAAGAAGTTTGGAGATAATTTAGGGATCTTAAAATAGAACTGCCATTCGATCCTGCAATTCCTCTACTAGATATATATCCAGAAAACTGAAAATCACATTATAACAAAGATATTTGCACCAGAATGTTTATTGCTGCCCAATTCATAATTGCCAAGTTACGGAAGAAGCCAAAGTGCCCATCAACCCACAAATGAATTAATAAATTGTGGTATATGCATACAATTCAATATTATGCAGCCTTATAAAAAGATGGAGACTTTACCTCTTTTATGTTTACCTGGATGGAGTTGGAACATATTCTTCTTAGTAAAGTATCTCAAGTATGGAAAAAAAGTATCTAATGTACTCAGCTCTACTATGAAACCAATATTTATAATCACCCACACTTCCATTTGAAAGCTATAACTCAACTACAGCCCAAGATGAAAGGGGAAGAGGAGAAGGTTGGGAGGGGAGTGGAGAGGATGGGTGGAGAGAGGGTAATCGGTGGGCCCACACCTATAGTGCATTTTACAAGGGTACATATCAAATATATTAAGTGTAGAGTAGAGTATAAATGTCTTAATACAATAATTAAGAAAGTGTCATAAAAAAAAAACCTTGAAAGAAAGTGTGGTGAAGACTATATTAAACAGTTTGTTGTATTTCAAATTGTATAGAAATCCAGCACAGTAACCCCATAAATGCATTAATGTACACAGCTATGATTTAATAAAAAATATTTAATAAATTTTATACCCCATGTCATCCTCAATCCTCAAGGCAAGTAAAATGTAAAAATCTAAAAATAAAAATGATTTTGAAAAAGTCTGTCAAAACACTGGACTTAAATAGCTAGAGGTGTTACCTTTGGCCCTTATAAAATCTGGAATACTCTAATTGGAAGACATGGTTTAACCCCTTTTTAAACAGTGTCCTGTCATCCCATGCCTACTGGCATATATAAACCTATTTTTGTACTGACTGAACACCACAGAGATTTAAATGAACAATTCTATACCATGACTAATTATGTAGAAATGCTAACTAATATGCTTGAAGCATGGTCATCAATAGATGAACAGAACATGGTTTCCACCTGCTGACAGGGCTTGTCATCCTGTTTGACCAAAAGATCACATGTATATCAAAGTTCTTTTTTTTTTTTTGGCAGTTTTGGCTGGGGCTGGTCTTGAACATGCTACCCCCAGTATATGGGGCTGGCGCCCTATTTCTTGTGCCACAGATAACACCCTATATCAAAGTTCTTAGAAGAAAACATATGCTGTCACTTTGCTGGAAACATCCTTATAAAGTCCTGTTATCCACCTATGCTGTCATGAAAATGAAAAAGAAATCCTAGATTCCTGCAAGCCATGCCAAACTATACTGATATTTAGGAGACCACTCCTATAGGTGCTCTGAAAGTAAGGATTTCTTGGGCCGGTTCCCAGGCCCCTGAAGTAGACGGCTTCATGAAGTAGACAGCTTTTCCCAAGATCATGGATCAAAAAACCTATATTCCTTGCCTTTCAAAACCCTCAATGGGTCACTTTAAACACTTCTTCCTTTAAGCATCCCCCCTTTCAGAACTAACACATTGGAAACTGAGTGAAGATTGTCTCAATCTATCCCATTCTCCCTTTTATCTTCCACTATAGCTCTTCTTTCAAACTATGGCTTCCTTTCACCAACCCTTACTGTTTTTCTAGAAGGTCAAACACAGACCTGGCACCCTTTTGCACATCTTTCAAACCCTGGCCACACTAACAAATCAGTCCAATTGCTGGCTATGCCAACAATTGGCAAAGAAACCTGAATTCATTTTTATGTCTGCTGATATGAGTGCCTTGTGGAACCAATCTGGAAAATGGACATGTGATAAGATGTAGCATCCACAGCCAGAGAGGAAACAAGATACTACTTAACCTGATGGTGAAACAACTGGACATATAAAAACATCTGTGGAAACCCAAGAACTATCTTTTGCTCGGGTAAAGTCACTAGAAAAAAAAATTTATTCATTTTTCAAAAAAAAAAGGTTATAACTACAAGGCCATAGTGGTCAAGACAATATGGTACTGGCACAAAAATAGAGACACAGATATTTGGAATCGAATAGAAAACCTGCAAATGAAACAGACAACTTACAGCCACCTAATCTTTGATAAACCAAACAAGAGCATTCACTGGGGGAAAGACTCCCTATTTAATAAATGGAGAATTGGATAACTACACGTAAAAGACTGAAACTGAACCCGCACCTTTCTCCACTCACAAAAATTGAATCAAGATGGATAAAGGACTTAAATTTAAGGCATGAAACAATAAAAATCCTCAAAGAAAGAATTGGAAAAACACTGGAAGATATTGGCCTGGGGAAAGACTTTATAAGGAAGACGTCCAAGGCAATAGCAACAACAGAAATACTAAACAAATGGGATCTTATGAAACTGAAAAGTTTCTGTACAGCAAAGGAGACAATAACCATAGCAAATAGACAACCTACTCAATGGGAAAGGATATTTGTGTATTTTTAATCTGAAAAAAGTCTAATAACCAGGATCTATGCAGAACTTCAATTAATTTACAAGAAAAAAACCAACAACTCCATACATCAATGGGGAAGAGAGATGAACAAAATCCTCTCTAAAGCCAATAGGCAAATGGCTACTAACTATATGAAAAAATGCTCTTCATCTCTAATTATTAGAGAAATGGAAATTAAAACCACCCTGAGATATCATCCAACCCCAGCGAGATTGATCTATATCACAAAAACTCAAAATTGTAGATGCTGTCGTGGATGTGGAGAGAAAGGAACGCTTTTGCACTGCTGGTGGGACTGCAAACTAATAAAACCTTTTTGGAAGGAAGTATGGAGAAACCTTAAAGAACCCAACCTAGACCTCCCATTTGATCCTGCAATCCCACTATTGGGCATCTATCCAGAAGAAAAAACCTATCTTACTTTTGTACCAGTTAATCAGATGAGGAAAATGGAGATGTGTTAGAAGTTACCACCCCTGCATATCTCTAGAATTATCTCTGCAATTCCTCAGAGATATGGTATTGCCTTTAGTTTACTACCTTGGTGTGGAATGGAGGGCATTTCCAAGGGCTTATATTTGGCCACTTCCTACTATGAGAAACGTCATCCCTTATGTCAGTGAACCAAGGTGGGGATGCTGTCAAGCACTGAACATACCTATTTATAGTACACACTCTGTGGCTATGGAAATAATCACAGAATGGATCTTTTGTCCCAATGTATCAGAGCCATTATCTAATAGATAATCAAAAATTATGATAAGGCTTCTTGCCCCACTGCACAGTCACCTTGATACATGGCTGAAGGCCCCTCTGAGGGGAAGGTTTAGGGAAAGATCGATGGTAAATACCTGGTCCGGTGTCACATGACAGACAGCTATAACCTAGACAGGTATAGGTCACAGCCCATCCCCTTTTTCCTTTGGTTGCCCGACAGACTGCTCCCTGCAGAGATCTGCTTCCTTTTGTGTAAGCAACTCAGAGCACTAGCCTAGCTCAGTCAGCCTGGAAGGGCTGCCCAACCCCAGGCAGTAGGGCAAAGGGAGACAGGCCCTACCATCCCAACATGTCTAGAGGGACCTCTGAGGGATCTCAACATTATGTGGCCCAGTGAGCCGGGAGCACACCCACACACACCCACTGCAGGAAACTACATTAACATTGGCAAGGTCTTGGCAGAGTCTGTCTCTAGCTAGAGGGGAACTTTCCCCACTCTGTGGAGTGACTCAGTCAGCATCTCTGCCCTGTGTGCACCTCCTAGAGGTCCAGCCCAAAGCTCTGCTCCTGCCAGCTTGGAGAGGGACAGGCTTAGCCTTCTCTGGGAAATCCCAAGAAGCACCTGGCAAGCCACAGATACCCTCCCCCAACCACAGGCAAAAGCTGTAGCATTTGACTCTGTTGCAGGTGAGACTTCAGCGAAAACCATGGCTTTTTTAATTTGTGGGTGGGGCTGGCACTTTGGCTGAAACAGTTCAACTCACTATACAAGAGCCACCCCCAGCCTAGGAGTGTCTCCTGGAGGTCCTGCCACACCCAGCTTGGAGAAAGTAAATCTGGTCCTCGGGGACCCTCATACACTGCAGCCCCAAAAGGGAACTGTACAAGCAGCAGCTCATTTGAATAGTCAGTGGTGAAGGGAAGGGGCAAACTCCATATCCTGTGGCCTCTGGATCTGTCTTCAACCTGCAAGTTTTCGTTTCCGAACAGTCTTAAAAACCTGCTGAGTGGATCAGCATAACAACAAAAGGCCATTGCTTTGACGGGCCCTGAAAGAGACATGGCCAACTCCACACCCTGGGGCCCTTGAAACCAATATCAGACAGCTGTTTTCATATCCAAATGGCCCAAAATCCCTGCCAAGCAGGATCACCAGGTACTAAACAGTTGCTTTGCTCTAGGAGACACCAGAAGGTTTAAGGCAAGCTCCACATTCTGAGACCTCTGAACTTGACATCAGCCCCTCAAATAAAACATCAAAACAGTCTAAAACCTCCAGCCAAATGGCCCTAATACCTGTAGAGCAGCTGGAGGAAAAGGGAAGTGCCACTTGGCACTGGCAACTGTTGTGCCCGAAAAATACTCCCAAATATCCCCACCAGACAAATCCGAGACAAACTCC
>CAUYQV010096124.1:0-44439 GCA_963574575.1 Galagoides demidoff
CCTACAATTCCTCTACTAGGTATATATCCAGAAGACCAAAAAGCACACTACAACAAAGGTATTTGTACCAGAATGTTTATTGCAGTCCAATTCATAATTACGAGGTCATGGAAGAAGCCCAAGTGCCCATCGACCCATGAAAGGCCCCATTTTTTAATATTATCATGTTGGATATTAGGTTCCAATGTATGAATTTTGGGGAGACACTAACATTTAGACACAGAAAGAACTTACAGATTGTTACATCTTGAAAAATTCTGATACTGAAAATTTAGAAATTTGATGATATAAATAAGAATACTGTCCTTGGGCTCTAACTTCTCTTTCCAGTCCCCCTCCTCAACCTTCTCCCCAACCTTAACCCAGTTCTCTTTGCTTTAGTTAAAGTAATTGCTGTTGAACTATCATAAGTTCCCCTCTCCAGAACTAACTAGCCTCAAAGGGTAAAGCAGGCCCAAACACTGAACTTTTCCTGGTCCTCAGGTGATGATACAATGTCATGTTACCTCCTGATGCCTTTAAGGTAGGGGTCCTCAAACTTTTTAAACAGGGGACCAGTTCACTGTCCCTCAGACCATTTGAGGGCCGGACTGCAGACCCTGGGTGGGTCAAGTTAGCTGCTAAGCAGGACAGGCAGCGGCAGCAAAAACACCCGGCGGCCAGCCAGATAAATGTCCTAGACGGGCCGCATGTGGCCTGCGGGCCGTAGTTTGAGGGTGCCTGCTTTAAAGTATAGTTAAAAACATAATAATAATTTATTCAGATTGTCTAGTTGGGGAACATTAACACAAATTATCTAGTTCACTGTTATTGCAAGTGGAAGTTACTTCTTTTTGGTTAGTAGCCTCATAATTTGTAAGTATAGTGCTTAGAAGAGAATAGCTCAAGTACTTTTCATTGGGCACACATTTTATAATATAAATCTAGCAACAATTAAAAAAACTCAAAGAAGGTTAAACTCATTTCTTACTTGATGATGCTTGCCATGCAAATTTAACATATCAAATAAGCCAAATTGGGCAGTGCCTGTGGCTCAAAGGAGTAGGGCACTGGCCCCATATACTGGAGATGGAGGGTTCAAATCTGGCTCCGGCCAAAAATTGGAAAACAAACAAAAAATAAGCCGAGTCAGTTTTGTTTCTCTCTTTAAAAGCAGAGAGGACAGATTTTGTGGTATATTCTAGGGATCTTCTGTGACATCCTGAAGTTGGTTTGAGGTCTAAATAACTTAATTTTGAATTTTATCTTGGGAAGTTGTAAAAAATGTCAAAAGGTTTAAAATACTTGATTAAATATAATTATAAATATTTGTGAAGCAATATTTTAGTTACCAAAAGTTACAAAAGAGTTCATAGACAAATACAGACAGTTACATATTTGTAGGAAAATCTTACCTCTTTTAATAGCAAGAACTCCATTTTCTTAGGTAATCAAAAACTTGTTAAAAGACAGCATGATAAATAAAGAAAGATAATAAATAAGAAATTATTTTGATAAGAAATAAAATCTTTGTTTCTTTGGCAGATTACTTAAAAGTAAGGAAAACCTTTTACTACTTGTTATTAAAAGCAGGCCAGTACTCTAGGAAGACATTCTTGTTTTAACAGAGACCAATTTCTAGTAGTGCATCAGTGTACTATTAATAATTTTGCTCAATTAAAAAAACTAAAAGTCTCTTCAAATATTGGCCAGGTTGATTACATATAAAATTCCTTTCCAAGATTTGTTTTCCACAAACCTTCTATGACTTTGTTCTAGCCATTCAGTTTTTATCTTATTTTTTTCCCTTTTTCTCCTTGTGAACAACCAATCATTTCAGTCTAGGAAAAAAATTAATTTCCTTAATATAATCCATTACAAAAATACAACCGTCATGCTTACAGGTTTTTACTTCCCTAAAACATGCCTCGCTTTTCTCTCATAGAGTTGTTTCTCTTATTATTTCTACTTTTAATTATCGTATATTAGCTAGAATTCTTAGTAGTTAGTGAATTTAATTTCTAGTGAAACTTAGGAAGCAATCAATTATGAATCGTCTGTCACATACTAACATTCTGTAGATTAACACCATTTCATAATTTCTAGAAGCATGTGCTTCTTCATAATACAATTTTTAATATGGGACATGTATACTAACAGACCCAGATATCTTTAGTTTCTTTGTAATAAGAAGCCAAAAGTAGAGATACTTACATTCAGCAATTAATGTTTCATTATTTTATCTTATTTGGAAATTATCTAGATATTCAGTGAATATTCCTCATTTAATTAAACTTACCAAAACACCAAGGAGTAATTTACCAAAACAGTTTGGGAAGTTGTTGTAAGTACACATAACAGCAAACAAGGGTAGTCATCGATAAGTTATTTCCATGTTAGCTGTTTACATTATAGCATGTATAAGTTAGGCAGTCATGAAGGTAAGGACCCTTAAAAAAATGCATGGGCTTTTTTATCTTACTACTATGCTTGAACTGATACTTGTTAAAAAACACTTTTATGATTTTGCATTTGCCTTTTGGAGGGAGTCTCTTAGAGAGGTAATTTTTGATTTATTTAATCTCTTGGATGTCTTTTTATGCCAGTCAAAGATGTATCATTTTTGAGGCATTTTGGGTTCTTTGTTTTCTGAAGCACCTCACTTTATCAAGATTAAAGCTTCCTTGTTGTGGCCACTCTAACTCCCTAGTTGTCCTTAGTAAGGTTAACCCATTTTTTCAAATCATAGTTCTGGGCCTGTGATTTTTATACATAAATTAACTGGTGTCTCGGAAAGTGAAGTCCCAGACTCCTTAGATTCAGGGGAACCCTTTTAGAAGGTCTCTGATACCTCTAACTGGACCCAGTCCATTTATTAATTGGATCCAATCTAGTTCTGCACCCAGTCTGGTTAAAGAAATGCTCAAAGTCTGAGAGTTTAGAAATGCAAGTTTTGCAGAGTTCTAATCTGAGAAGAACTCAGCCATAACCTCCAGTTAACACATAAGAGAACAATGAGCACAGTCAGCCTCTGTGGTTTCATTTGCCTAGTTGCTCATTATTCCTGGGAAACACCAGAGGTCTCCTTCAAATCCTAGGCTGACACACCCAAACTGTTAAAAACGATGAGCATACCTTATTTTAATATACTTCATTTTATTGAGCTTTACAGATTATGCATTTTGTACAAATTAAAGATTTAAGGCAACCCTGAGTCAAGCAAGTCTGTATGCACAATTTTTCTAATGGCATGCGCTCAATTTATGTCTCTTCATGACATTTTGGTAGTGCTTGGAATATTTCAAATCTTTTTATTATTACTGTATCTGCTATGGTGAGCTATGTTCCATGGATCTTCTTTTGTTTTCTTTTTAATTGATTTTGCCCAGTGCCAACATGGGAATCTTGACTGTGTTATTGTAATTGTTTTAGGACACCATGAACTATGCCCATATAAGACCTCAAACTTAATTGATCAATATATATGTTTTGACTGCCTGTCGCGACCCCTAAAGGCCCTGGTCTTGGTCGCTGCATGAAGGAACCAGGCATAACACAGATTAGAAGTACAAGCTTGTGGGAGGCGGGCTAACCTTAAGTGCAGGGTAGCTCAGAGCCCCCTCTGCAATGGCTGTTTATCAGGGTTATACACAACAGGTATGGAAAGTTAAGGTAATGGCATATACAACAGGTGTGTAGAGTTAAGGTAATTAATTATGAGGGCTGCATGTGTAAGGATTGCTACGTGCTCTTTCCTCATGTGTTCTTTCCCCACAACCCCCATGAAGAAGTACCAAGCATCTATGTTTAACACATGCTTACTAGTGAGTGACCAATCTTATCTCATTCCGGAACACTGAGTTACTTGGGGAATTGCCCCTAAGTCACAAAACGTCTCTAGGCTTGCAGGAGACTGTCCTGTTCTCAGCATTTCCTTTTAATGTGATAAGAATGGGTAACTGTCCTTTGCAAGCATTGTGTCCATTCCTCTACAGCTACCCCCATGGACTAACTGACCATTCCCATCTCTGTCCCTGTCCTTGAAGCTCCCTATTTCCTGAGACACAACAATATTAAAATGAGGCCACTGAATAACGTTATGGTGGTCTCTAAGTATTCGAATGAAAATCAAAAGCCAGAAATGCTTAAACTTAGTGAGGAGGGCATGTGTAAAGTTGAGCTCAGCTGAAAGGTAGGCCTTTGATGCCCACCAGCCAATGTGTGAATGCCCAGGAAAAGTTCTTGAAGGAAGTAAGAAGTGCTATGCCATTGAACACATGAATGATAAGAGAAACGCCCTTTTTGTTGATATGGGGAAGGGTTTAGTGGTCTGAATAGAAGATCAAACCAGCTATGATATTCCCTTAAGCCAAAGTCTTCTGTAGGGGAAGGTCCTAATTCCATTCAATTCTGTAAGGGCTGAGAGAGATGAGGCAGCTGTAGAAGAAAAATCTGAAGCTAGAAGAGGTTGGTTCATGAGGTTTAAGGAAAGGAGCCATCTCCATAACCTAAGAGTGGAAGGTGAAGGAACAAGTATTGATGTAGAAGGAGCAGCAAGTTATCTAGAAGATCCAGCTAAGATAAAAGAAGGCGGCGGCTACCCTCAATAGAGTTTCAATGTAGGCAGAAGAGGCTTATACTGTTTGGAAGAAGATGCTATCTAGGACTTTCAAAGGATAGGCTGACTTTCTTTTAGGGGCAAATGTAGGCGGTGACCTTAAGTTGAAGCCAGTGCTCATTTGTCTTTCCGAATGTCCTGGGCCTTTAGGAATTATGCTAAATCTACTCTGCTGGTGCTCTTTGAATGGAGCAACAAAGCTCGAATGACAGCAGATCTATTTATAGCATGTTTTACTGAATATTTAAAGCCCACTATTGAGACCTATGTTTAGAACACAAGATTCCTTTCAAAATACTGCTGCTCATTTACAGTGCACCTGGTCACACAAGAACTCTGATGGAAAAGAACAAGGAAATTAATGTTGTTTTCATGCCCTCTAACACAGCATCCATTATGTTGCCCATGGATCAAGGAGTAATTTTGACTTTCAGGTCTTTACTATTTAAAAAAATAGATTTTATAAGGCTATAGCTGCCATAGATAGTGATTCCTCTAGATCAGTGCTTTTCTACCTTTTTTAACTCATGACACATTTGAACCTATAGTTAAACTTCTGTGGCATACTTAAATTATGTTGATTGAAAGAAAAGAGTAAAAATATATATATTATGCTTTGAACTTCTTTTGAAAATAATCTAATTACCTTTAAAACTTATTGTGACATAACCTATGATCCTCTCATGCTTATTTTGGGTTAACAAAATATCATTGGCCAAAGTAGCTGAAAATTATGTACTCTCAGTCTAGCTCATCTATGTAAATCAAATATTAATGTTGAGAATTATATTGGGGATAGTCTTCTGGACTGCATTGCATACCCATTTCCTAATCTGAATTACTTCTCCTCAGTTCTTAGTTGCCTAGTTAACTAGTATTCTAAATGATTCGGACAGTTGAGGAAAATGTTATTTTCTTTGATAGATTGTTTTATAGTCTAATAAGACTCTCTTGTCAAGAAGTTTTGCCTTGTATTCATTCTGAAATTTCTTCTTCAGTTTTATCATATTACATGAAGATTGCCCACTTGGGGAATTATCCCAAACAATCTGTCTCTCCATGGGGTTTGACATCCTGTAAATAATTTAGTTTCTGTATCTTCCCCCCTTCTTTTCTCCTACTCCTGTTCTCTCTTCTCTCTCTCTCTCCCTATCTCATTCTCACGTTCCCTCTCTTTCTCTCTCTTAATCACATGCACAGATTGCTATTTGCCAGTATTTTATACCATACTTGTCTGCTGTTACTGAAAAGAGATTGTGGGCTAGGTGGTAGAATGTCAGGATTTGAGATTATTTTTACATCTGTATCCAAAGTCTTGTTCTTACTAGTTTTATTCATTTCTGATGTCCACTTTGGTGCTCCTACCCTAACTATTTTAACATTAAAACAATAGTTTTAGTGTCTATTAATTTTTTTTATATTTCTCTTGTTTCCTTCATATATCATTTGCTTAAAATAAACTAAATAATTTAAATAATTCTTCAACTGTCCGAAGACTGGCAGTCTTTCATAATTTAATAGGTTTTGTTTTATGAAGATTTATTAGAGCAGTTTATATCTTGAGACTAGTTTTTTCTCTTCTTCTGTTAAGATAGTTAAAAAGATAAAAAAATAAATTTGATGAGAAGATTTTGGTTAATTTCCACAGTTCATACTTGTGATTTTCCAATTTTTTTTCCATACAGAAAGAATATAAATAATTGGCTGTATTGTATGTCACTGCCAATTTCACCAAAGAAGAAACTTTTTTAACCTAAAATTACTTTTAGTTCTCTTAAAAGTATTTTTAAAAATGCATCATTTCTAGGTTGTAGTGCCTAGATTTTTTTGTTGGATTTTCTCTTTATTCTTGTTTGTTCTCTTTCATTTTCCAGGCAATGTTATATTAAGAGTTAGTATAGCTTAATGGTGGGATTTAAAGGAATAATGTCCTGGTGTGAAGTGTGACTTCTAATTACTTTCTTTATTATTTTTAGCAGATTTCTTAATTTGTCTTCACCTCAGTTTTCTTATCCATAAAATGGGAATAATTATAGTACCTCTTCTGCATAGTACTTGTGAGTGTTAATTGTTTTCAACTTAGGATAAACTTATTAGTATATAACCCCAATTATAAATTGAGGACCATTTGTATAAATTACTTAAGATAATTTATAGACTTATCTACACAACCCTAATTATATAATGAGGACCATGTGTATAAGTTAGACATTTATAATTGGGGTATAAATTACACATGGTCCTCAATTTATAATTGGGGTTTGTACTGATAAGTCTATCATAGTTGAAAACTTCTTAATTTGAAATTTATTTTAATACACTTAACCTCCTGAACATTATGGCTCACCCTATCCTTAAATGTGCAAATGTGCTCATCATACTTAAATTACATTGTATAAAATCATGTAACACAAAGCCTATTTCATAATAAAGTCATGAATATCACATGTAATTTTTTTGATACTATACTGAAAGTTAAAACAATGCTTGTATGGGTACTTGAAGTATGGTTTCTACTGAAAGTGTATCGCTTTCACACCATTGGAAAATCAGAAATGTAAGTCAAATCATCAGAAATTGGGGACCACTTGTATGTATAAAGTGCTTAGAGTAGTGCCTTCCACATAATAAGTCCTCAAATAATATAAATTATGATTATATATATTGTTAATTGTTATTATCATCATTGTATTAATGGAATTTTGATTTATTGGAACCATGTAGAGAATGCTTTTTTTCATATAAACTCTTGACTTGCCTGCAGTTATTGTTTGTATTAGTATATGATTGGTTCACTATTTGTATTTCTTTAACTAATTTTTAATCTATGCTTTGTATGAGAATGTGGTCTTTATTGTGGAAATATTTTTGCTCTGAGAATTTTTGTGCTATTTTGTTGCAGGAGTGTAGCTTTTGTGAAGACCCTCGCTTTGCTAGAACTGGAGTTTGCATTAGCTGTGATGCAGGGATGTGCCGAGCCTATTTCCATGTAACCTGTGCTCAGAAGGAAGGTTTGCTTTCAGAGGCAGCAGCAGAAGAGGTATGTTTATATAAATCCATAGTTGGTGAATATGCACATAAGATTTCTTATAACTGTATTATGTCCTGTAATATGTATAAATAATAAAAGAAATTTTAAAATCTGTTCTTAAAGCCTTTGCTGAGATCACCGTTCTAAAATTTTAAGAGTACATATTTGTGAGTTTTGTCACTCTTAAAGCTCATCAGACATTTGGAAAATGTGCTAAAATTTTTATAGGGAGAGCTGACAGATAAAGATAATCCAAGGTGTTTTAAAGCATTAAAATGTCAACATATTTTCTATGAAAATCTGAAATTGTATTTAGGTAACATAGCTCTTTTTTTTTTCTAAGCAAAAACATAACTGTATCTGTTTCTGTCTCTTTACTATTATTTTAATTCCATAGTACTCCTTCCAGGTTTATTGGCTTCAGATCAAGCAATTAGTAGTTTTCAAAGTGTTTTGGGGACTCCTTGAGATTCTTTTAAAGAGTCTGAGGTTAAAACTGTTTTCCTAACAGCATGAAAATGTTATTTACCTTTTTAAACTTTTTTACTCATAACAATAGAGATTTCCGTATTCAAAATACTATGTATAGAATATGGAAACAGTTTTGAGAATCCAGCTATCTTCTATGTCAGCTTTCTAGACATTAAAGCCAAAAAATGTAAAATAATGGTGCTCTCTTCACTAAATTTTTTGTTACAAATTACAGTTATTTAAATAAAAGTGTATTCTGTATAGTGGGATTTTTAAAATATAAGTTTAATGTATTTCTAAAATTTCTCAGTTTTAATTTCTAATATGGTAACTGCCTAAAAATACATGTCACATAAGCTCTAGGGTTTTCAGAAGTTTTTAGGAGAGGGAATCATGAGAGTAGGCTTCCCTTGATTCTTTAAGCTCTTTATATAATAAATGTTTATTCAGCAATTTTTATAGTATATTCATCATGGCTGTATGGTAATACCTAAGTCTAGTTTTGCTATATTCTTTTATTGGTTAAGTTTTCAATGTTATATAAAAATGTTTATTATGCTGAACTTTTATCTTAATATATTTATTTCATTGCTAGAAAACAGAGAAAGATAATCTGATGAAGAAAATATGTTGAGAAAAATTTGAGGAGTATAATTTATGATTAAATAGATCTTATAGCAGTTGTGTTTTTTAGACATATAGCTGTTTTTTGTGCCAGTCACTGATTGAGGAGTTGTACTTTGATTAATTGATGAAGGGTACTGGATGAACAGTGAGCATTTTCACAGCTACTAGGTAGACTGAGGTATATGTATGAATTATAGAATAATACCATATGGATTAGTCATGGTTACAATTCAGGATGCTGGGAAGTGCAAAGGGGCAATACAAGTTAAGATTCAGAGGACCAGATAAATCCTAGGTGAATACTTGGGTTAGGGTTGCTTATAGTTAGCTATCTACCTCTGGAAAATTTGAACTTTGGGGTCAGGAAGGTTATTTTTGCAATCTTTTTTTTTATAACTTGTTGAGAACTTTGTCTCTTATACTTTAATTGTTTGGCTCTTTCTGCATAGCACTTTACACCATCCTTTTTGTGAAGATAGCTAGTTAATTAACAAAAATGTGTAAAGCAGCCTTGTATGGCACAGTGAAGTATGATGACATTTATACTGATTTGGACAGTTTATCTCCATCTAAAGGCAAACAAATTAAAATGAAATAAACAAAATGTAATTTAGTTTCATATTGTAATAAATGCAATCTGTGGTCTGTATGTGTATATTTATGAGTTAATTTGGATAACATTACAAGGAAAGCTGAAATACATCAGGTTGTGGATATTGGGCCTGAGGCTTCTTTGCCTTGCCACCTCCCTTGATCTATTAGGTTGGAGTCTTGGATGCTGGAATAATAAAATGTAACTTTTCTCCCTGTGAGCCGCCTTGCTTAGTGTACACTATTTGAGGAGAAATGATTTAAAGCATATTTAATATGTTCCTGGTTTGTCGTTATCAACACTTAGAGAATTGAAATATTAGAAAGCTTTCTGAACAATGTTCAGAACCTAAGACTTTGTGTGAGTCAAAATTAATGATTCATTTGCTTTTGACAGTAATCATTGTGTTAAACTAAAGATCTTGAGTATTTCCACGTGATTGTACTACTTTACATTAGGATTCATCCAATGCAATAGTATTTTTAATTAAGAAATTATAAATAAAAATACATTGGTTGTTTGTGAGCATATCGTACTGTCTATTTCAGTGGTGTACTTTCTTTGTAATCTTCTGATTCAGACTAGAAATCAATTTCTGTAAGTTGATTTACAGGCATATGTCATATTATTATAGTTTATGTATATAGCAGATACTACATGTTTTACAAATTAAAGTTTCATGCTGAGCAAGGCTACAGGTGCCATTTTTTCAACAGGATGTGCTCATTTCACGTCTCATGTCAGATTTTGGTAATGCTCACAAAATTTCAAATTTTCATTATTATTTATTTTTTACAGTGATTTGTGACCAGTGGTCTTTGAAGTAATCACTGTGGGGAACTATGAACCATGCCAACATTTAGATGTCAAACTTAATGATAAATGTTGTATAAGTTCTGATTGCTCCACAAATTGACTGCTTTTGGCTGTCTCCCTTTCTTTGGGCCTCCCTATTCCCTAAGACACAACAGTATTAACACGAGGCCAATATTTTAAGCCCACTATTGAGATCGAAAGAGAACAAAAGATTACTTTCAAAATATTACTGCTCATTAAGAATATACAGGGTCATTACAGAGCTGTGTTACAGAAGTACAAGGAAATTAATGTTGTTATGCCTGCTAACGTAATATCTAATCTGCTGTTCATGGATCAAGGAGTAATTTTGACTTTCAAGTCTCATTATTTAAAAAATACATTTTGTGGGTAGTGCCTGTGGCTCAAAGGAGTAGGGCCCTGGCCCCATATACCAGAGGTGGTGGGTTTAAACCCAGCCCCGGCCAAAAACTGCAAATACATTTTGTAAGGCTATAGCTGCCATAATAGTCAAGGCAAAGAGAACTGAAAACCTAAAAAGGACTTACAATCCTAAATGCCATTAAGAACATTCTTAATTCACAAAAAGAGCTCAAAATGTTCACATTGATAAGAGTTTGAAAGAAATTAATTCCAGCCCTTATAGATGACTTTGAGGGGTTTAGGATTTAAGGAGAGGGAGTCACTGCAGATGTGGTAGCAATAACAAGAGAACTAGTAGAATTTGGAAGTGAACCCTGAAGTTATGACTGGATTGCAGCAATCTCATGATAAAACTTGATTAGAAGAGGTATTGTTTCTTATGGAAGAGCAGAGAAAGTGGTTTCTTGAGGTGGAATCTACTCTTGGTGATACTGTGAACATTGTATCAACATTGACAACAAAGTATTTAGAATATTATATAAACTTAATTGATAAAGTAGTAGCAGGGTTTAAGAGGATTGACTCTAATCTTGAAGGAAATTCTATGGTTAAAACACTATCAAAAGCAGTGTCATATGCTACAGAGAAATCACTTGTGAAAGGGACAGACAGTGTGTCAAACTTCATTGTTGTCTTATTTTAAGAAATTGCCTTGGTCATCCCAAGCTTCAGCAGTTACCACTGTGGTCATTTGGTAGCCACAAACATCAAGGCCAGACCCTCTAGCAGTAAATATACCGTATTATGGGTTACTAAAGGCTCAGGTGATTGTTAAGATTTTTTAGCAATAAACCATTTTTCATTTAAGACATGTACTTTTTTAAGACATAATAGTGTCGTTTGTATGTACTAGGAAACAAAAAAATCTATGTGATTCATTTACTTGCCATCATCACTTAGTGAGATGTCCAAAACCAAATCTGCAATATCTTCAAGGTATGCCTACATAAGACCCTACTTGATCTGCCTTCACGCTACCTCTGTGGCATTCTTTCTCTCCTCCCTCAGTCTTACTAGCCTCACTTCTCCTGTAATGAATGTGTCACAAGAGTTCCCACTCCTAGCCTCTGCACTCATTTCTTGTATAGGCTGCCAGATGGCTTCTCCTCGTGGCTTTTACATTACTTGTTTCAGGTCTTCAGTCCATGTCTACTTCTCATTGTGGTCTTTGCTGGTCACCCTTGTTTAAGGTTTTAATACTGTCTCTATCGGGCAGTGCCTGTGGCTCAAAGGAGTAGGACCCCAGCCCCATATGCCGGAAATGGTGGGTTCAAACCCAGCCCCAGCCAAAAAAAAAAAAAGAACTCCAAAAAAAATACCCGTCTCTACCATGGCACCTTGTTTCTTAATTAAAATTGTCTTTTCTCTGGATATTTCTGTAATTCGCCTCAAATCTTTTTTTGTATAATTTGAGTAATATAGATAACCTATGGAATAAATATATATGAGTTGTTTTTTCCCAATAAAGATACTTTATTGTTATTAAGAATTATGAGTTTTAGAGCACAGTGTCTAAATTGGGATGTCTGCCATAAGATCTTATTTGTATTTTCATTGTAAACCTCATTTAAAAGAATGAATTTGGAATGACCCAACTAAGTTTAAGAACATATTAAATTAAATAAAAAATAGATGGATAATTCTTAAATATATGCAGAGTATTCATACTTTTTTAGCCAAGACTGATGGATAAGATGAGCTTTTGGTATAGGATAAATGTAGGTTCAGACATGTAATTCTAATAGATACAATTAAAAACTGAAAGGGAGACTATATAGAAATATTATGTCAACTTTTAGTAAACTTAAACAACAGTTAAAACCTAATGCCTTTGTGAAATCTGATGCCAAAGTTTAATTTTGCTATTCTAGATAAAGGCTTATTTGCCATTAGCTAGATTAGTATTAGATTTTTTTGTGAATCTAATTCTAAAATGTGAAAGTAAAGATAATATTTTCACGAGGGGTAAAACCATTATGTATCTTAAAACACATTTAATAAGGAATTTAATTTAAAATACATAAAAACATTTAAGATCAATTTAGATTTAGTTTACCTTGATTATAGTCATATAATTACTGTATACACTCTGCATACAGTGTGTATGAGTAGTTTAAGACAGGGTGTGGCCCTGGCCTTCTACGGCATAAAGTGTGGCCTTTTGACTGAATCCAAAAAAAATTTTTTTTTTTTTTGCAGTTTTTGGCCAGGGCCAGGTTTGAACCCACCACCTCTGGTATATGGGGCCAGCACCCTACTTCTCTGAGCCACAGGAGACGCCCTTTTCTTTTTTTTTTTTGAGACAAAGTTTCACTTTGATGCCCTTGGTAGAGTGCTGTGATGTCACAGCTCACAGCAACCTCCAGCTCTTGGGCCCAGGTGATTCTCTTGCCTCAAGTAGCTGAGACTATAGGCGCCTGCCACACCTCCTGGCTATTTTTTGTAGTTTGGCTGGGACCAGGTTCAAATCTGCCACCCTCAGTATATGGGGGCTGGCACCCTACTCACTGAACCTCAGGCGCCACCCCTGAATCCAAATTTTATAGAACAAATCCATTATTAATACATTTTGTTTGTCTTTTATATTTTTATTTTACTTGTATAATAAACGTATTTAAAACAACAAAGAATAAATTAAATTTCAGTGTAATAATTGAATGGCACAATCAGAACACTGATAAACCATAAAGACTACATTGATGGCTGCTATGGTCATGCTTTAGTTCTATCGTTCCCCTCGCCAACTGGCACCACTACTGCACAAGGCTGGTTGGCAAGAGTTTATGGGGCTGAGTATGCCAGTCTGTCAGCTTTGACAACAATGCATTGTGTTTCTGTTTGAAGTGGAAGTTGTAAATAGTTTCACAACTTGGCAGTATTTTTAAAATCTGCTTAACAGCCCATCGTAGCAGAGAAGACCAAGAGAATGCTGAAGGAAGCAAACATTTTAGTGAGGATTCAGAATTGGAATATTGTCTTGTTTCTGCTAAAGATGAGATGATTTGCGTGCTTTGTGATGCTGCAATATCAACACTAAAGAAATTTTAATATTCATCTGCATTATAATGCTCAAAAATGTTTTAAATTAGATGGAGAGGCACAAAAGGTCCCTTTCAGGTCTACAGCCAGAGGTTCTGAGGGCTGGCTTGGTGTGATAGCACAATTTGGCTCTGTCTTGATGTCAACCTGCCCTCTACCCAATCCTAAGGAGTCTGGCATTTCGCTGGAATCTATGCTGGGCAAAGAAACAAACAACTGTGACCCTGCCAGGGAGAGCTAGGGAAGAGACAGACCTGCTGAACCCACCCTTTACAGTTGCGGTGCCACTGCTGCTCAAACAAAGGCAAACAAATGGTGAACTTGCAGCTGCAGATGGACTCCAGGAGAACAAGAATCAGCGGATGGCTCTGGCTGAGAGTTTCAGTCAAACTTACACAGGCAGCCTGAGCAGTGCCCACCCAAGTGATTTCAGAGGGTTGCCAGGCAACCATCCTCAGGCAGATCTGTCTGAGAGTTCATGAGGGGCTGGAGAAGGGTTTTTTTCTGGTGGGAAGGGGAGTCTGGAAAGTTTGCCCCCCTCTTCACCAAAGTTAGAACTGTAGCACTACTTCCTGTGCTGCAGCTCAAAGGGTCACATGATGCCTGTGAGCCTCTTGAGAGAACTTGCCAAATACTCCAGCCTCTGTCGGGGTGGTGGAGTGCAGTCTTTCAGGCAACTAGGATGGTGGAAGGGTGAGCTGTGTGCTCAGGATTGCATAGGAAATGTTTGTTCACTTTTGTGCCAGGCAGGATGGGGCCTAGGCTCAGAGGTGAGACCTCCTTGGTGTGAGGACCTGGATTTATTGGCCTCTGCTGTGGGGTGAGAGGTCCTTTGTTCCCTGGTATGCTCCTAGGAAACCCTCCAGGGACCTCTTGTTTGTAGGAGAGGTCTCCTGTCCTCTTGGCAATGAGTGCTTTCCAGCTGGTTGCTTTCTACCAGATATACCTGATCTTGGTTGTCTTTCTTCCTCTTTCCTAGCCCTTCCACTTGTCTCAGCAGGGATGTGCACCTCACTTTCTTCTCTCTTCTCAGCTCCACACCTTTGGTTTCTCTGAGTCTGCTTCAGTCTAATATTTCTTCCTCTGGACAGGAGGAGCCTCTGGCAAAAGCTGCTTCTAGTTGGCCATCTTGACTCCTCCCACAACACATTAGATTTAAACATTTTTTCTCTGTGCTTTCTCATATATCCTCCTTGTTAATGTCATTATTTCTCTTTGGGTTGTAAAACCTCATCTTACTAAGAGATTCTTTTAATATAACTTAGATAAAAATTATATAGATAGCTTATCTTTACTGTTCCTCCTTGGGACAGAACTAAAGAATGAATTACCTTTGATTTTTGTTAGCAATCACATTGCAAGTTAGTTTTGTTAGCTATAAATATTTACAGTTATTACTATTTTTGATAGAATATATGTTTTTTAATACCTTACTTTCCATAAATAAAAAGTGTATCATTTGTTGCTGTAAGGGTGTTGCCATTAGGGTCTCACGGAAAAGCGATGTTGCAAAGAATAAGCACGCTTATTAAAATTGTGTTTTAAATAAAGGTGACCATCTGCTTGCTCAGGCAAAATGGTGAGCTTTCTTTATTTACAGTTGGTTTATATAATCAATCTTGTGCATGCGCACTACACAGCAATGACCTCATTAACATTCATTACAATCCCTCTGCACATGCACACTGGATGTCAGTGACTTCCTTCTGCACATGCACATTGGACATCAGTGACTTCATTAATCCATTTGAACATCTTGTCACTACCCGCCTTGTAAGTAACTCCTTCCTAGTAATCTGATAATCCACCCAACATACACCTTTACGTATAACCCTTTCAGAACATAACCTGGTTTAGCATAACTTAATGGAGAACATGTTGTTAGTCATTACTTTCTTTGTTCTTATCTGATGAAACCTGAGTCTATGGGGGAAAGAGACTATTTGAAAGTCTGTTCTACTGACCTTGCTATTTGGAGACAGTTACTTTGATCTTTAAAACAAGGCATAATTAAGAAACTTCTAGGGCATACAGAAATTTGTGTGCAAACCTCCGCTCCCATGTGGGCCTTTAAGTCAGGAGGTTTTTACGCCCGCAACCGATCAGACCTTAGGTCAGGGGGTTTTTAGGCCCACAATCAACCTGTCCATATGGGATTTTGCCTCCATTTCTCACAAGTATGCCTGCACAGTCTTTTCACTGCTTTCTCTCAAACAGCTTTTTTGGCCAGAGGCATATAGGCCTTTCACCTATAACACACTGTCTATAAAGTGTTTATTTCCTATTTTCCTGTTTCCCCTTTCCTATTTGGTGCCCAATTCTGTCTCCCATAGGGCCAACCTCATATCTTTTGGATGTTTCCCAATTCATCAGCAGAATAGATTTAAGAGTTATGTCTCCTATTGATATCTACATTACCAACATTAGTTTTTTTAAATAAAATCCTCCAAACTTAAAAAATTTACTCATTACTATTGAAATTTCAAGCACTGATAAAGAAAAAAAAAAAAACAAGAATGAGAGATATCTGAAAAAACTGAGACCTTCTGGAAAGATTTCAAATTACACCATATAAGTGATCATCTAGTCCATATATAGATAGTACAAATCAATTCATGAAACTCTTTATGCTTTACATTTTATTTTGAATTTTGCAATGGGAATAGTGGAAAAATTTTATAGATGAGAAAACTAAAAGGCTATGGACTAGTATATAAAAAAAAAAAAACAGCAAATAGAATAAAGCCAGACTCTAAAACCTATGTTCTATCAAGGAAGAGAGAGAGAAAAAGAGAGAGAGACTGTAACTTTAATAATTCTGACAATCTACCCATCATTTTACTCAGGGTGTGAATCTGACCTACAAATTTGGTCTCCGTGCCTGTGCATACCTCTGTCAGGGTAGGTATTTGGTTGTGCTAATTGTGATTCTGGTATCTAAAGATGGCATTTTTCCTATACTACCGACTCCCAAACATAAGCTGACTGCTGTAAGAAATGCTGTCACAGTAATTAAGGGCACAGACTCTGGGCCCTGAATGCCTGAATTTAAACTGTATTCATATGTGACCTTGGGCGAATTATTTAACTTCTGCACATTTAGTCCTTTAGCTGTACAGTCAGGATATTAGGACATTTGTTTCACACGGTTGTGGTGAGGATTAAATGAGTTAATATCTTCAAAGTGCCTAATGTATTCCCTGGTGCACAGTAAGTATTTACATAAGGATCAGTTCATGTTGTCTCCTGTTGAACTAAACAAACCGCTTCCTGTTCCAAAACTGAAGAAGAAACTCTCCATGCTGAAAATACTGAAAGAAGATACACCGACCCAGGGCAGTATTTACCTCATTGTCTGCTGTTATTTATAGATGTGAGGCTGCCACTACTAAAACTCAGGGAATTGCATTACTTTTTCACATTATACTTAGATGAAAATACACACTTTATAAAAATCACACGTGTTGGGTTTTTGTTCATGTGAAATGTCTTAGAACGGGAGGACAAATCAGAACTCAAGTGTCGAATTGGGGGTTAGATCTTTTTCTATAAATATATTGACCAGCATCTGAATAGTGAAAGAGTTTGTAATTGTATTTTAAGGATGAAGAGACTAATGCCACTTGATAAAGTTTTTAGGGCCCCATACAAGGTAAAAATATGCAGAGAATGTAGAAAATGCCCAAAAGTCAAAGAGTTCAGAATGAAAAGCCTTAGTTCTAAGAACTCAAGAGTTAATTTAGGCTTCATTTTCTGAGAAACAGAAGGTTCTTAATAAAGTTGCCTAGACAACAGCAGCTCAGTCCCAGGGCAACCACGTCTTTGATTTCTCGCCATCCTGCATCAGCTCACACCAACCCATAAACAACTTGAAGGCCACTCAGGGCCCTTTGAAATGGCTGCTGGTTGCTGTTAGTAGACCCATGTGGCTGCTGACAGAAAGATCAGCATACCTAATTCAGCCTATCAAGGTGTGAGCAGGATGTGGGCCACAATGTAGCAGCTGGTGCTTACCAGGAATCTCATTTGCAGGGGCAGCCACAAATCCTGTTTATCCTGCTAAAGGAAAGGGAGGAATGTCTGGGGGCGGGGAAGGAGAGTCAAAAGGGCATAAGGTCTTCTCAAGCAATTTTCACTTTTTTAAAAACTTTTTGAATTTTTCTTTTCTTTTTCTTTTTTTGTAAGTCAGCGATAAATATGTTTTATAATCATGAACTTATTAATTTTTAATATTTTCCTATATACAGAGGAATATATGCCTTCCTTGTGGAAGGCATAAGATAATTTTGAAACTAAAAAATTTGAATTTTACATGTCTTTTTTGTGACATTTATCCCAGTTATATTCAGTTGTTGGGCTGTTCATTTAATATCTCCCTTCACAAAAAAAAAAAAAAAAAAATCTCCCTTCACTTCTAGACTGCAGGTTTCCTGAAGGGGGAGACTACAATTTTGTATGTCAGACACCAATATAAGCGCCATGCCTGGTTTGGCGTCTGGAACAGTTGGTGCTCACAAAATGATTCTTGGATGAATGTACTGCCCATTTTCAATGATAACCACTTTAAAACTATAGCCTTTTATGACAGATGCTATAATTTATTTTGAAGAAAATCCATCCCTCTCTTAATTAAGTGGGGAATCAATGTGACAAGCCCTTTTGGTTAGTCAGATAAAAGGCAATCAAGAGAAAGAAACAAACAATAATAATACAAACGATAAGGTTTCAGACTTAGATTGTAAGTATTCTTTTTATAAAACACAGTGGGTTTATCTTTCAGTGGATCTAAGTTACTGCAGATTAGACTGGAATAAAGATGGGTAGGTAGGTAGATAAGAGACAAAGAGATACAGAACAGATAATGAATATATCTGTCAAGTAATTTTCGGTAATATACTAATACTCTGTAATATAATATATATTACACCTAAAATATATGCAATATGATTAATATATATTAAACATACACATACATATGCATATATATATGTATATATATAAAAAAATCTGTAGCTGCATGTAAATTATCCCCAAATTTAGCAGATTGAATCAGTCTATATGCTTTCTATTGGTCAAGAATCTGGAGGAAGCTTATCTGGGTCGTTCTAGCTTAAGGTCTCTCATGAGGTTGGAGCTAAGCTATTGTGGGGTTATAGTCATTTCAAGGCTGTTTGACTGAGGCAGAAGTATCCGCTTGGAAATACTGTCTATACAGTCATATAACCAGGACTGCAATCAAAATACAATGTATTTCCATCACCTAAAAAAGCTTCTTCATGTCCTTCTTCATGTCCATAAATTGAGAAATCAATTCTGTCCCCTACTCTTAGATGCTGACAACCAATGCCATGTTCTGTGTCCCATCCCTGTTGTTTAGTCTTTTCTAGAAAGTCAAATAAAAAAAGCCTATGACATCATACAGGCTCTGTGGTGAGGCATCTTTTGCTTAGCATAAAGTTTTTAAGATTCATTCCCATTACTCCATGTATCAGTACCGTGTTCCTTTTTATTGCTTTTTAAAAAGGACTACTTATTGCTAAATCATATCTCACTATAGGGATGTACTACAATTTATTCAACCATTCACCAGCTGATGAACATTCAGGGTGTTTCCAGTTTGGGGAAATTATGGCCAATGCTCCTACAGATATTCATGTTCAGATCTCTGTATGGAAAGTTTCAACTCTCTTGGGTAAATACTTAGAAGTAGTATCGCCACTTTAATCACACAGTGAGTCTAGGCTTAACTTTCTAAGAAACTACTGAACCATTTTCCAAATCAGGTGGGCCATTTTGTATTCCTACTAGTAATGTATGAGAGACCCAGTGGTCCACAACCTTGCTTGCATTCAGTATTGTCAGTCAGTCATTCTATTGTTAATGTTATTTTTAATTTGTAGCCATTCTATTGAAGGGATTATGTAGTGATCCTCACAGTGGTTTTAATTTGCACTTCCTCAGTTTTTAATCCATATTTTTATCTATTCATTTGCCCTTTTTCTTTCTTCTTTGGTAAAGTGTGATTTCACTCCCTTTTTTATGGGGTTAATTGTCTTGATCAGAGATAAAGAGGAAGCTATAGCATTAGAAGACTGAAAGGCTGATCCAGCCTTTGGTGCTCTGGAGTAAAGATTCAAAAAGGACCTGATTGGCTGGCTGAGCATGGTGCAGGCTGTGTAGCTGGTGTTCTGCACAGGTGTGAGGGAAATCTGAGCAGCAAAACCTTTGGAAATATCAATTCCCTGAGGTCAGACCGCACTCTAGTGAGTGTCAATGAGGGAGCTTTCCCTGAAATGAATGTTAATCATCTAAAGAGAGATTAATTGCGGGGTCAGAAATCAAGCAGTAATGCAGGAAAAAAAACAACTCATTTCTGCATAACATGGATTTGAAATACTGGAACTGACCAGTGAGGGAGTGAACTGGCCCTAGCCCAATAATAGCACCCCAGGAGCTATGAAAGGAGCCCTCTGAGGTCTAGGCCTGTGAACCAGAGAGGACTCGGGTCCACTGATAGAGTCACAGAAGAAGGCAGAAGAAAGATGCAGCATTGCAGACAAGGGGACAAAGTGAAAGTCTCTACATAAAATGGAGGGAAACTCCAGGGTCCTCGTGCCTCTCAGCTCCAAAAATGCTGACATTACCCCTCAAGCAGGAAATCAGAGAACATTTTTCTGGAGAAAATGAACCAGAGAGTAAACCCTACAATTTGACATCAGGACTCCCTCCTTCAAGGAAGCCAGTTATTCCATATCATCCCACAAAAGAGCTTACTAGTTTATAAACCCTTTAAACACAGGAGATGCCACTAATTAGCTTTTGAGAGCCACGCTCTAAAATATGAGCAGCCATTAATGAATCACAAACAAATTAACAAAGCCTGCAGCACAAAGACCTTTAACAGACAGAAAAAAATAAACTCAGAAGAAACAAAAATTAAGAGCCTATTGTATAATCTTCAGAAAAATAAAATGAAGACATATTCTTGAAACAAGAATGGAATACTATTTAAAAATCAAAGGACATACATCAAGAGCTACCTAAAATTAAAATGTACTAGCTTGGTCAAGTGTGGTGGTGTATGCCTGTAATCCTGGTGATCTGGGAGGCTGATGCAGGATGATCATTTGAACACTGGTGTTTGAGACCAGCATGAACAAAAGAGAGACCCCATCTCTACTAAAAATAGAAAAATTAGCTGGGAGTTATGGTGGGTGCCTGCAATCAAAGCTCCTTGGGAAGCTGGGTGAGAGGATTGCTGGAGCTCTGGAGACTGAGGTTGCTGTGAGCTAGGTCCAAGCCAAGGCTCTCTGTACTAGCTGAATTAAAAAAATCAATGTAGATGTTAGAATATATAGGAGAGGAAATCTACCTGAAAGTAGAAGGTAGAAAGTAAGAGAAAAGATGGTAGGAAAACGAAGGTGTTCCAGAAGAATGGCCTGGAGAAAATAGAGAGGAAATTACCAAATAAATAAGAAAAGAAAAATCAGCAGAATTGAAGGTCGCAAGTCACTGCATTAAGAGGGCATTGAGCATCAATTAGCGTACTCCTAGCTCAGCAATGAAAACTCCGTGCACAGCAACAATAAGGTAAACAGTGGAAATTAATGTAAATAAAATGAACTCTTGGGAAAATACACAGGGTGGAAGTGGAGGAATGATCTTGGTTGATTGTGCTAAATTTTCATTTTCACATGTGTATTGCTGGGAAGATGACCCTGAACCACAATGTCCTAAGATTAACTTAGACCAACTAATAAAAAGAGGAAGAATGCACATTAACATGCAATCAGCAGTCATTTGTACCTGGTAATTTCTGAAGGACCAGTTCTTTTCCCCTCTAATCTCTTGTGGATTAATCTGTGCTCTTATTATGCATGATTAGCTTACAGTTCACACCACTCGGTGATGTGCTGAAGCTGGCTCGTGCTGACTCAGAAGAGGAGATTGTTAAATTTTCTGTCCTACATCATCCCATAGGCAGCTCAGAATCAGCCATGGTGGGAGTATTTACATCAGAAATCAGCCAATGCCACAAATCGAAGTGAGGATTTTTTCATTGCTGTTTGCTGGGGTTTTTTCTTGAAAGTCAAGAAAAAAGTCACACCCTTCCAAACAATTCACCTTGTAATTCCCCAAACACAAAATGATCTATATCCTGTTCAATGAGATGAGACCTTCAATGAATCATTGAATGTTGCAACAATGTCAAATTTCTCTAGAAGTTTTCAAACTCTTTCTGTTTTTGTACTTAACTCCTCTTGGACAGGTAGCAGTTTGTAGACTGACGCTGATTTGTAGACCACACAATGAGTAGCATTGCTGTTGAGTATGTGGATTCCCTCCTCCACCTTTAACTCACTTTCAGCTGTCATAATATTAGTTCCCATGTTAATAAACTTAGTAAAACTCTTAACGAGTGCCCCAGCTCAATCTGCCTAACTATTTTAACCTTAAAACTGCTTCATAGGATAAAGAGAATTAAAGCTGAAATTCTCAGGGCAGTCCCTATCACATAGGAAGCCTTCTGATAGGTAGCAGAATAAATACTGTTACTTGACCATGGGTTTCATGATGCAGGGACCATGGTTTTGTTTGTTGTGGTTTTGATTTTATAAGTATGATCTTTAACACTTAGCATAATGCTTAACCCTTAATATGTGTCTAAAGAACGTTTATTGAATAAATTAATGATAAGCAAATAAGTGATTATAAGACTTGTTCTCCTAAAGTTAATCTAGATGCTATTTCTACATTGAGAGCTGTGAGGAGTGTCAGAGGACATGGGGTTCACAGACCCCAGCCTGCACAAACCTATTCTGACCTTTCCCTCTGCTCCCAGCAAGACACACATTTTCCCAATTTAGCTCCATGATTTGACTAAAGCGAACACTGTGAGGGTTGATATTAAACTCAAAATCTTAACTGGCAATTACTCTTATTGGCCCCTGGTTTTTCCAGAGAAGGGTTAAGATGTATTAGCACTCAGTGGGATATATCTGGGCCCTAGTCATCTCCTCTGCCAAACAAAGGACTAAAGATTATCCTCCAATCTCTTAAGTGCCATCATTTTGTGTGGTTAATTAATTGACTATGCAGAAGGACTATCTTGCCCCAAATTACAATTAGCTGTATTCTGTGCAATGAAAGAAAAAAAAAAATCAAGGTTTTTTTGATTAGAGGAAATAGATTACATTTGTTGGTTTCTAAGAGTTGTCAGAAAAGGCTTCAAGGAGGCAAGCAAGGCTTATTTGACAAGTCTGATTGGAGGTTAGTGAATGCCCGAGCATATGATGTTTACTTTTTCTTCTGTGGCTACCATCTATTATCATTAGGAAACAGGGTTCCATCCACCATAAGATCCAAATAGTAATTAGAACACGGTTGCAGGAAATATTTGGGGTCAGACACTTCAATGTAACTAATGCACTAGGTAATAATATATTTATTTCTCTATATAGGTTTCATCATATCTAACCAATGCATAGAATCTCAGTATGCTGTAGAAGGCCATTCACTAGGTTGAAGGAGAGCCAAAAGCATAATATACAATTCATTTCTTAAAGCTGCTGTTATTAATATCTTTGATGAAAATCACAGACCCTTTCTTTATACAGAGGGCATTTAAAACCATACTTGGCATAAAATTGAGAAGTTTGCAGCAAAACAAGTAGTCTAAGTAGACCCCACGCCTGGTCGAGTTAGAAGATCTTGGGGTGATTTCAGGGTAAGTGTTCCTTGCTTGTGGGAGGAGTCCAGCTAAACTAAGGCAGAGAGATTTCCGGCATGCACAATGGAGTGAGGTGGAATGGAGCTGATGTATGTACAGTACCCTGGAGAACTGGGAGAACGCACCATAGACACAGTGTGCTAGCACGAAAGACTGTCCATCTGGAACTCTGGACCACGGTCTTGCTTCTGCCTCCAAATGCTTAGGTAATGTTATATTATTTTCTTTGTGTTTTAGTTGTATCATCCGAACAAAAATAGAGCTGAATTGTATGATCTTTTTAGCTCTCAAATTCTATCATTCAGAGATACAAGATAGGTTCAGAGAATAGGAAAGATTCATACAATGAAGATAATTTTTTTCCAAGGATATGAACCTTTGCAAATGTTTGCCTAAGGCCAAAAATTTATATTCAATGCCCCTGTGCTACTGAGTTATAATGAGTCTTCATACCTTTTTTTTCTCCCTATCCCTAGAAGAACCTCACTTCTATCTCTTCTAGCAATCATTATAATCTCAATGTAGTGTGAGGGGGAGAGGGAACAGCAGTAACTTCATAAGGTCCATCTAGAATTCAAACTACCTTGGATGAGACTGAGAAGGGAAAAAGCAAGATAAACTTCGCAGTTTGAGAAGCCTATACAGAGCCTATCACAACACTCAGGCCAGCCTGGAGGGAGCCAAAGCCATCTCGGTGAGATGCAGCGTACCTAAGGATGACTATTACTGTGTGCTTTTCTATCCTCGTTTTTCGTTGATTCAAATTTCCAGGTTTAGAAAGTTCTTAACTTTTTAAGATGTATGATTAGAAAGAAAACTATTAGGCAGGTAGGGAACCAACCAGAAAGCAAACTTATACCAATTCTTTCAACAGGGGAAGAAAAATGGTTTTGAACATTTCCCTGGTTATGTGAAGAATTAGGCAAACTTAGGCCCATCTCTTGGCTTCTCTGAAAAGATAACACCAGGGCGCAAAACAGGAATGTGCTTGTGTCGTAGCCTGAAAATTCTAGCCTGCTGAGTGTTTGTGCAATAAATTTACTGCTATAAACAACAACTCAGGCTGGGTTTGCTATTGTTTTCTTCTTTGGAAAAACTCTAAGCTGCCCTATATATTAGCCTGAGGAATTTAGTCAGCTCAGTGGTTCAGAAAATTCAGAATAAATTTCAAGTCCAAGGAAAATAAGGATATCAATTAAATTTGTTTACCAGGTGCTCAGACTCATGATTCATACTGATCTTCAGCCAGCCCTAGCCCTCTGAGACCTGTGGTGGGGACTGGCCCTCCCCACTTCACACAATGCCCAATGTCACCATTTCTAAGAGTATTTCCTCTTATACAGATGCATCTTTCAAAACTATGACATGGGAAAAAAATGTTACTATTTATGTTGTTGTACACATTACCTTGTTTAGTCTTCATAGCATCCAGCAAAATAATATCAGATAGGAAATGAAGTCTCACTGAGATTGTCAAAAATATCCTATTTGTTAAATGGAAGAACTAGAGTTTAAACCCATATATTCTAACCCCAAGTTCACCCTGCTTTCTTTGGAATCAAAATCACTCCCTCTGTTACTGGGTCTTTCATTTGCAAAGACCAGAGACTCGAGAAATCTTAAAAATAATGGACTTGAATTAATAAATTAGTGGAATTGAGAATCTAACAGCTTTGAGGACTAGTTGTTCTCTCCAACTCTCCGACAGACCTCATGGTTTCCCTGATTGCATGTCTTCTTCTTCTTCACGAATGTGTTCTAACCAGAAAATTTTCTAAAATTCCCCCATGAAAATTCCATAAGTGCCTGACCAAATGAGCCAGCTAATAACCAAACCGTTATTCTTATAATGACTTTGTACCAGGATGCCCATTGGCTTATTGGTTCTTCTATGGGTGGGCCACTTTGATTCAATAGCATCTCCTGAGCAAAGTTTTCTCTCTTGTAGGGACTAAGGGTGAAATTGTTCCTGAAAAAAAAAAAACACACACACACACATACGGGACACAGAGAGCAATGATAGCCATGCCTGTGTACACTGGGATTCTGTAAGTGATACAATGGGGGGAAGATAGGGCATCTGACATTCCTGTGTCCCCTGACATCACATGTGGGCACTGCTAATCAGCTCCACGAATGCACCAGGCAGTTTATTTCAGAAAGTAGGCTAATGGATGACCTCACGCCCTTCGCCTTGGCTCTATTCTGCTTTTCCCTCACCCTGGAGTGCTTTAAATCATCCCTGCAAGGATGATAATTTAAGCTACAATTAAAGCACACTCATTGTATCCATAGCTTAAAAGCTGTTTTTTTATATGTATGAACTAATTAAGTATAACATATAATCTAAAAAATACTTTTATAGGTTTATCTGTTGCAATAGGGTGTCATTGTCATTCTAAACTAATATGCTTGCATAGTCCTCACCCGAAAACTGTCTTTGATTCATTTAGCTCTGAGAAGTAAACCCTCTCTTACAGTCTAATGAATATCATAAATCTAAAATGCTAATGATTGGATCTTTATCTTGAAAAACGATGTTATTTTGAGAAGTTAGATCAAAACATGTGATTGTACCAGATAGATAAAAAGTTTATCTTTCTAAATGTTTGCAACAAATTTATTTCTCTCTGCAATGAAAGATTATTCTCTTTTTAAAAAGTATCTCCCTTTAAAAGTGATATTCCAACATACCACATGATATGTAGGCAAGTAGGTCTTTGTAAGTGCCACATGGCCACTGTAAACCCCGGCACCTTTCTCCCTGCCATGCATGAGAACTAGCTGGAGTCACAGTTTGTATTCTGTCCAGTCTTCCATGATTCTTCTTTTCTGTCTCAGTGGACACACTGAAATTTGGGATCCGCCATGAGTCCCTTCGGATTCCAGCCACCCTATATCTCATACCCACAAACATAGTACTCTATATCTCACCTACTTCTACTCCACATGCCTGCCAAAAAGAAAGGACATTGCCATGGTTGTTCTTAATAATGAGGAATTAGTGGCCTTCTGGAGAGGAGGCCTGTTGTGTACCTGTGGTTTGCAAATTGTGATCTTGGACTTTTCATTCTACAGCACTGCCCCAGAGGCTTGCAAAGCGGGAAGTGCCCAATAGACAGGACTCCCTTTCTCACCTACCCCCATTTCAGAGGAGGTTTTATACATACGTGAACACGTACATGCAAACACACACACGGATTCATCTTAGGTCAGTTTACCAGAACTAGACCCTAAAATAGGGATCCACCCATGTGAAGTAAGAAAGTGGTCTCAGGTTCAGGTAAAGTGGCTCCACCCTGAGGCCAGTCCTTCAAAGAGAACTGCAGGTGTGAATTGGAAGGAGAGTGCACTCACCGAGAGGTGTGTGAAAGGAAACGGGGTCTGGAGGGGGAAGGCCACCGCGCCTACTGTAGGTTTCTATTCTGCTACAGCCTAGTCCTCACTGACCTCGCCTCTCAGAGATGTTCCCACTGAGCACTTCCTCCTTCTAATGGTCTTCCTTTGGCTTCCTTGACACTCTTCTTTTTTGAGTGACTTCCCTTATTTTTAGCAACTCTTGCCCAGCTCCACTCTGACAATTAATTTTGCAGTTGCTCAACATTCTGTTCTAGGCTGTCTTCCCTCTTGATACTTTTCCTCTGTGTAATCTCATCCCAGGGATTTAATTACCACTCATAAGCACATGTTTTAAAAGATGTTTGTATCTCCAAACCAGCCCTCCACTTTGAGTTCCAGATATAGATATGGGTTAAACAAAAGCATTTTCTGTATTATTCTTGAATCACAAACCAAACAACAATAAAAAACAATACTAAATACCTAAAAAACAATAATCCCCTGAGAATCCTGTCTTTCCTATCTTCTCCTTGTCATCATCATTCATGGGCTGTGCAAGTTTGAACTCATGTTATTTCCAAACTTTCACCAATTCTGCTCTTTTGCGTCCTACATAAATTTAAAATCTGTTCTTTTCCACCTCTTGAGTATGCTGTTCCTGGTTCAGAGTGCCATAATATCTTGCAGAATTACTGAATGGCCTCATCACTGGTTCAACCACTTCTACCCCTCTCACCAACCAGCATGTCTTCACTGATAGATTGTAAGCACACGAGGTCAGGCACCATATTTTGAGTTATTGTTCTAGAACACTGTTAAGTTTGCAGAAACATTGCAAAGATTGGGCAAAGAGTTCCCCAAAACGTTGTACCTAGTTTCCACTATTATTAACATCTCCCATCAGTAGGGCACATTTTTTACAACTAAGAATCCAATCTTGGTAGTCAACTATCAATTAAAGTACTTGGTTTATTTACATTTTCTTTCTTTTGCGAACAAATTTCCAGCACCAATGGCCATAGGCAACCCCTAAAAACAGCCCCCCCAAGCCATTTTCAGAACGTTTTATTGCCTTTTCCTCCCTGCACACCTCATTTTCCCATATCGACAACCTACTCTCAGAGTTTTACCCTGTGGAAGTCTCCTTTTCTTTGTGAATGAAGGGTTAAATCGGTATCTTCCAAGAGAGATTATGTGAGGCTTGCAAACCACGAGCTTAGCACAATGCGTGAAATGAAGCAATTGCTATCATTTGTCAGCTGTTTGTATTATTGCTACTAGCTGCTTCTTTAGGGAATAAGGCCAAAGAATGATCTAGGAAGGGAAGATGGCAGGCTGAGGAGGTGCCCTGGGGTGTTAAGTCCTGTTCCTGCACTGGCCTTCCTTGCTGCATGCCTCATCATAAAGGCTGATTGGTTTGGTTTGTGTGGGTTATTTGCAAGGGCGGCCCACTCCCTTCACAGCTCAGGTATTGTGGTTCAGCTGCATGACTCTGGCCCGTCATTTGGGATGAGCCCTCCACACTTTTCCCTTTCATCTACCCTAGGAGAGCTGGGGTGCAGACACGGAGACAGACCACCTCATGGGTGTTTATTTTCTGGTCTCTCTCAGTTGGATTTCCACTGACAGCTGCGGCAGAAACAGAAGCAAAGCTCCTATTTCATTTTCCAGACAACAAGGCCAAGCATATCAAGGCAGTAAATGCCAGATGCCTCCCTCACAGACATCTCTATTTTGTCTTCCTGAGCATTTGGGTTGGTGCTTTACATCTCAAATACCCCAATGCCTGCTCAGCCTGGCCTCAAGCTCTCTTCACTATGTCCATTGCGGTGACAACGTTGGTCCTGGATTCATTAGCAAAAGGGCGCTCACATTCTTCGGGTACTAAGGGCAGGCACGAAACTGCATGCCATACCCAGAGTAAGAGTTTATTCTGGAAAATGTAAAAGACAAAGAAAAAACTCTTCAGGTAGAACCAGACATAGGACAGTGGTTCTCAAGTCATTTTCTGTCTGAACGCACACCTCAATGACAGCAGTCCCTTAACGATTTTGATAAATTTCCAGCCAGCATCATCCCCCTCATATTTCAATCACTGTCATATGCTATAAACCAAACAAATACGCTAGACCGGCACGTGGTGGCATACAATTTTATATAATTTTAATTATAATTTTATAATCCACACAAGTGTGGATATTTTCAATAACTACTTAGTTCACTAGAGTTATGTCTCACTCATTGGAACTATGTTACAAATATATCCAACATATTACAGTTTAGCTCATCTCAGAGTCTGCCACCAACTCTGAGACCTCGGTGAGTTATTTAACCATGCTTGGCCTTGGTTTAAGGGTTCTTTAAAATTCCATTGTTTTAAGCAGACTTTGAGAATGGTTTCTTGAGATGGACTTTGTTGTTTATAACCAAATGCACAGCCAAACTCCCTGTCTCCTATCACCTGGAACAGATTATTTTCAAAATCTTAGGTTGCTGTTTCTACCCTTAAAATTGTTTCCACTAACACCTGCCCCACTGATTCCTCTTGATACACATTTCATTCCTACCTAAAACAGAATTTCCTCTCACACTGTGAACTCTGGTTCGGAATGCTGACACAACAGAAGTGAATGCAGAGTTTGAGCCCTCACTCTGTGTGAGGCCCCGTACTGAGAGCTTGAAGGCATCAGACTTTATTAAGCCTCCTCTCAGCACTGGGATACTAGTATGAATAATACCCTCCTTTTCTCAGCTGAGGAAAACTCCACACACAAACACACATACAGATACATAAGCACACCACAAACTTGCTTCAGGCACCTTGACCAAAGTGCCCAGCAAATAGATAGTAGTGCAAAATTCTAAATACATGACTCCAAAGCCCAACATTTTGACCACTATATCTTGTCCCTTGAAATAGGTGACTATGTACATTACATGGGTTAATAACTAACAGAAGAATGGAACCCAGGTTACAGAGATGGCACATCACCACACAGTGAAAGTACAGTGTACACACGTATTAGACAGCACAGTGTTACATGTAGTAAGGGAAGTTACTACTAGCACTTCCATTTTTACAAGTAAGAAGATGAAATTTATCAGCCTAAGACACTTGTCAAAGATGGCCCTGACTCCTACTTAGGTAACTTCCAATTGCCTGGGTGCCAACTTCAGAAATATAGAGAGAGATTCATTTAAAAATCAAAAAACAGATTCTGTGCCTGTAGCTCAAGCAGCTAAGGCACCAGCCACATACACTGGAGCTGGAGGGTTTGAATCCAGCCCGGGCCTGCCAAACAACAATGACAACTACAATCAAAAAATAGCTGGGCCTTGTGGTGGGCAAGTGTAGTCCCAGCTACTTGGGAGGCTGAGGCAAGAGAATTGCTTAGGCCCAGGATTTGGTGGTTGCTGTGAGCTGTGATGCCACAGTGCTCTACCCAGGGTGTTAGCTTGATGCTCTGTCTAAAAAAAAAAAAAAAAATCAAAAAACAACTTACAATTCTGTTGACTTAAATTACAATGGTCCTGGAGACCTACATTTTAATTTAATTTATTTATTTATTTGAGACAGAGTCTCACTATGTCACCCTTGGTACAGTGCTATGATGTCATAGCTCACAGCAACCTCAAACTCTTGGGCTTAAGCAATTCTCTTGCCTCAGCCTCCCAGGTATCTGAGACTACAGGCACTCGCCACAACACCGGGCTATTTTTTGGTTGTAGTTGTCACTGCTATTTAGCAGGCCCCAGCAGAACTTAAACCTGCCAGCCTCGGTGTATGTGGCCAGAGCCCTACTCACTGAGCTATGGGCACCAAGCCAAGACCTACATTTTTAAAAGATCCCCAGGTGATTCTTACGCATTCCCCAGTATGACAACTACCATATAAATTTAGATTTGCCTCATCCGTGAGGTCAACCCCATTTATAATACTAAAATTCCAGGTCAGTGCTGTTTCCTCAACTTAATAGCCTACTTAAAAATACTAGCAAAGCACATTTCTAAGGAATCTCTCAGTCTCTCTTTCTTTCTCTCTCTGCAAACTTGAAAAACTTCCTAAACTCAAGTGTAACTGAGCCACGAAAAACTTTCTCTTCCAACAATGTCACACAGCCCCTTATTCACCCTGAGGTGATGGGAAGGCAGAGGACCCCCTGGGCCTGACCCACCCTTCACGTTGTGGTTTCAGTGTCCTGAGTACAGGATACCCCGGATATCCTATTTCAGGTGCAGACTGAGCAGAGTAAGGGCCTTGTGGATCTTATAGATAAATTCTTATATATTAGCCTGGGACAGGCTATAAAGGTGAAGTCTGCCCTTAGACTGTCCTTAGCGTTTTGTTTTCTTCCCCTCCCCCTGCCGTGTTTTCTTTCATTTCATCATTCTTGCCCTTGGAAAGTCCCTTCAAATAGTTTTCTCTTAGTCAAAAACTTCTGACCGGGAGGAAGTTTTATATTCTACTTTCTCCCTATTCTTACCTTTCTTCATTCATTTATTCAGTAAATGAATTCAAAAAAGTATATTTTGAGTACCTGTTATGTCCCAGGTCCATTTTAAGAGTTGGAGAGTAAGACCCATAGCATTATGGTGCTTATTTTCACACACACACACACACACACACACACTCTCACACTCTCACACACTTGCTTTGGTTATAGCTTCACTAGAGGAAGTCTCACATAGGCAGAGTTCTCTTTTCTGGACCTTTCCTTCATTTCCCCCTTTCCTTAGTATCTGAACAAAGACCTACTGGGTCTTATCTCCCAGGAGGAGATAAATCAATCAGGTGGATTAATTCCAGTTATGGTATCAGCTACTGATGATGAAGCATTAAGTCACTACTCTCAGATAACCTACATTTAATAACTAGTTCTTTCTAGCCAAATTTCCTGCACTGTGATAAAATATGGGATGTATTTGGCAGCCAGAAGAGACTTTAAACTCTCTTGAAACCACCATAATATGCAGCCAGCTCTTTCCTTGCCCAAATCTATGGAAAATTAGTATCTGCAAGGATCTTACTCTTCTCAATCTGCAAAGATCTTTCTCTTTCCAACCTAGAAATCACAAAGTTTATTGCTCTGCTCTGACTCATCTTACACAGTTTCACCTAGTTTATATTTCTGCATAAATTTGGAGCTATTTTAATGTGCTTTTTTTTTTTTTTGCACATTTTTCTTTACAGTTTTCCCTTCGTCCTTCTGGTTAGGTAACTGATCCATGCACCCAAGTCTGGAAATGTAAAATAGAAATCGCAGAAGGATTTTGTTCTTCCTTACTCTCGACTTGGCCAGAAAAGCAGGTCATTGACCTAACTAACTCTGACATGAACCCGATCAGGACAGCGATTGCATTATAGGAAGCCCCTTATCAACTTTCCAGAGACAATAGAACTTTACTTCATTGTAAGGATGTTTTTCAGACCTATTCCTGAGAATAGGACTACATAGGAAGTGAGGAGTTTAAACTGCAGACCACCTGAGGGGGAGTGGGAGTAGACAGGCCACCAAGAAGGGGAGAAGAGTGTGCCGGGAGACGGCTCACAGTCAAGCTCATTGTAGTTCGCTTGTCCGTTCACTCTGCAGAGTAAAAGCCAAAGGACCCTGCCAGGCCGGGTTTGGGCTACACTTCCAGTTTCCGGTTCTCTCTCTGTCCCCATCTGTACCATGCTCCTCCTCATTTGCTCTGCTCCGCCAGGGTTCGCCGCCCTGCTCCTCCAGCGCAGCAGTGTGTACTTTGCACTTGCTCCTGGGGCCTGGGCGCTCTCCACCAACTCCAACCATATTCCCGCGCCAGCACTCGCAGGCTCCTGTCCTTGCTTTGTTATTGTCTATGACGTGGGTTTCCCTATAACCTACTCTGTAATCATAACGTATCTGTGTATTTTTAATCTCAATTCCATGAAGAAGAGTGATTTTGTCTATTTTGCTTTCTTCCGTATCACCAGCACCGAGAACAGTGACCACCACAAAGGACACGCTCAGTAAGTGAAAAGGCAAACGGCTCTGCCCTGAGCTGGCCCTGGGAATCGGATTTTGTAACAAAACAAGACAGAAACTTGTTCAATGTTTTTTTTCTTCTGGTGCTAACAGATGTGAACTTTTAAGTGTCGCATGGACAGGGCACTGGCCAACACGGAGACATATTGTAAAAACATCCGTTCCCTTTTCATTTCCTCTGATTGCCACAGGGATGAGATTCTTTGGGGATTCAAAAGTCAGGAACACTTACCAATTTCCTTTTTGATTAAAAAAAAGGTCAAGCTCCTTGGCAGACAGCGGAATCTGGTTCAAATTTAATGACACTTTTTGTTTTCATTGTTTTTTATTTAATTTGTATTATCAAGTAATAGAGTGACATATAATTTCTTTATTTGAAACTTCATTTATTGGAAAAAAGAATGGCAAAAAAAGAGAGAGAAAGAGGAAGGGAGGGAAAGAGAGGGAGGAAGAAGAGAAAGAGAAAAAAGAAGGAAGGAAGGAAGAAGAAAAAAAGGAAGGAAAGAAGGAAGTTATTTTGTAAGGAAATAGTAGTTTAGGCGCTACATACATTTTGTGTAAGAAAAAAAAAAGGCACAGCAATTATTAGCATTTCCAAAGCAAATAGACACATCCCTCTCCCGAGGGGACACAGAAGGCCTGTCCTTTCCGTACGAATCTGTGCTAGCAGCAGCAGCTCAAGATCCCAGCTGCACACGCAGTGTGAGTGTACTCCCTCCAATTTGTATACTCTGCAATAGCCCCCAATTCCAGCAAGGTGTTGGGAAGGTTACATGAAGCTATTTTGAATGGAGACAAAATTCTTCACTCTCATCAGTCTCCCGTTAGGTGTGTATTGATGTTTGCAAAGTGGCAAGCCTAGAGTGGACCTGAGTGAATGACGGGAGCAGGGCCCCAGAGGATGGTGTATGATCTCAACACGCCACTGAGTGACAGTGTGGATGCTAATCTCAATCAGGCTGTGTGTTTTGTCCCTTATGTGGTCTGTACAAGAACTGACACCACCTGCCTCTGCCTGACCTCATTTTACCCTCAGGACCCAGCACAGCCACTCACTGATGGCTGAGCCCCTTGGGAGGCATACGCTGATTTGCATCTGAGACCACAAGTACTTGTCATTCCAAAAAAGGAGCCTAGACATGTTTGAAATAACCAAAACAAACTAGATCTTTCTTATCTTTCACTGTGTATTTGAATGCAATTTATTTTCATTTTTGTATTTGAAGGGGAAATTGCTGGAGACTTGATGATGGTTGGAATAGAAATGAAGTATAAAGCATCTAGTTCCCCAACCCTCCAAGAGCTGGTGGGATAAGTGTCTTTGCTTTCAGGCCTGAAATCTCTATTCTCCCCTATGCAGGAATAAAATATAAAAGCATGTCCATTCTGCTGCATGTTCCCCCATCGTATTTATCCTTGCAAGGTAGAATTTTAAAGAAAAATGAAATACATATTTACCTAGTAATTTATTTCTCCCCAGTAAGTGCTTCAGAAAGCTTATTCTTATAGATGACCTTATATTTCTGTCAAAAATCTGCATCATTCTTGGTCCTTTTAAAGCCAAACAGTTCACTAAGCTTAATTCAGTCTCAAGGGATTCTTATTCCTCTTTCCAACTGTGCCCTAAATTACACCTCTGGAAAGGAATCAACAGGTTTGGAAGTCATAGAGCGTCCCAAGGCATCACATGCCCCATTTGGTCTCTTGATATGGATTTGGGATACTACAGGTCACATCTCCTTCCAGAATTGAATATACAGAATGAATTTTATTAAGGAAGTACGTCATTTTCTTTACAACCACCACCCCATTCTTAAATCAATCTTTTTTTCCAGATGTATCCCCTGTCAGTTTTGAAAATCTAAGTATGTTGGAGATGACATAGAATCAAGTTTGGAAAGGAAAAGAAGTCCCTTCATCGATTTAAAACTGAAATAAAACTAGGTAGCAGTTTTAGAGTATGGGAAAGCAATTGATGGAGCATCTGCCCACTCCAGCCTCGCATGACAACTCTAACCTTCTCACAACCTGGACTCAGGCCTAACAAAGATACTGACAGTTCCATTAATGAACTCTCCTTGTTGGCTTAGGATTTTGCCTAGGCTTTGCCTGCAATTTGCAATGCTCGCCTTCTGTCTAACTTTCCATTATATGCCTGGAAAAATTTCTCCCTCTTTCAAAAATCATTTTAAGCACAAATGTCTTATAGCTAAAAATTATAATGTCTACCATTTGTTGATTCTTAATATGTGGCAGGCACCATGGTGATCTCTTGGCATAATTCTCTCATTTAAACTATGAAACAGACATTGGTATTCCCATTAATAGATGATACATACCAAAGTCAGTCAAAAGTTAAAACTACAGGCCACCTACAGGGGAATGGGGTGGTGTTTTTACTGAGATTGCATTTAGTCTGTTTTTTATTGAATCTTCCAAACCATGAGATAAGTATGTTCTTCTACTTATTTATTTTTGGTTTCTTTTTAATTTCCACTTGATATTTTTTTTTTTTTTACTTTCTAGATAGCGGGACTTATAGTCTTCTTCATATTTTTCTACATTGTAATATGGTTTTTTGGATGCTACTAGAAATCATACTTTTATTAAATTTCATATTTGATTTATTTATTGTCTAAAGAAATGCAACTAGTTTTTATATTTTGATTCTGCCTAGCAAACTTACAGAAGAATTCCATAATTTTACAATTTACATAGCTGGTAAATGGCAAAGTCGGGGTACAAATCAAGGTCTGTAGGAATGTCAGACACCGTGGCCTCAATCCTCTCCTCAACAGCTTTCCTCAGCCAATCTCACGAATACTCATCTAGCCATCACCTCCACCAGATAGAGTAACAGCTGTTTTTTGGCCCATTGTATTCTTCTCCTCTCTATTTGGAGTTCCCTCACATTTTACTTGCAAATAATTGTTTATGTTTTCTTCTTCCTCTCTACAGGTTACGAAAAAGAGAGAGAGGGAGAGAGATGTATATAACTATGAATACTTATCTCTCTGTATATTTACATTCTTCAGCAATTCATAGAACCTCTATGTCTTAAGGCAAAAATATGGACATTTTGGCATGGAGAACTACTTGTCTGGAGCCTGTCCTATGCACTGTAATATGTTTAGCAAGGTTTCTGGTCTCCCTACTAGATGCCAAGAGCAACTGACCCTTTCTTGTGATATATGTTTTTTTAAGTCTCCAGACATTACCAATTAATCCCTTGTGTGGCAAACTGCCTGCAGCCGAGAACCACTGTCTTGAGTGGTTCTAGGTCCCACTCTTGACCCATTGGTGGGGCTAATTAGGAATAACCAATCTTATCATCTTGCCAGTGACTTATTTGGGAAAGGACATCAGAATAAATCTGAGCCCATGAGACTGCAGCCGCTGGTCCACTGTGGTTTGGGGAAAAGTTCTTCCTTCTAAGAGATCCTCCAACAACTATCATCTCTCCATTATCTGAATGTTATTGGATGCAGGTGGGACTGGAGCTGCTGCAACCATCTTGCTGCCAGCTGAGGATGAGCTGACATACAGGGCAGAGCCCAGCGAGGGACTCTCAGAGAAGACGGACAGAGCCACTGGGTTAAGTCTTTCAGGTATTTGAGGCAATGCGTTTCCCATTTAAATTATTTTGTGGTAGAATTTCTTTTCTCCCTTCCTAACTCTGTCTTTCCCCTTCCCTCCCTCCCTCCCTCCCTTCCTTCCTTCCTCTCTTCCTCTTTCTACCTAGGACCTTATGTTTGTAAAAATCACATTGGTTTATTTAGAAAAATGAGGGAACTTACAGTTATTTGTTATGCATGTGTTTCTACAAAAAGTACTATGTATACATTTCATCCTGTTTACAACTTTCTTTCATGATGGTGATTCTTTCACTGTATTTTACCACACATACATACTGTTTTTCTTACTTCATTGTATACTGAGGACCATGTTCTTCCTACCCTATTTTTACCATAAACAATTATGAAATGGATATTATTGTACATGTCTCATTGTGGAGCTGAGATATAAATGGAGGCATTGGGACACTAACTCACAGGGCATTCACCTACTTTTGCTGAGTACACAGTTCTTTTAACTGTGCCTTTGTAATAGATGTTTATGCCTCGTTTAAAAAAAAAAGCTGCCTTTTTCTTTTTGCTAACAATGGGACTGCTAAAATTTCTGGTGAGATTCTCTGTCTTTTAGCAGCTTCATTCTACATCGCTGCTTGCCTTCCTGGTTAAGCTAATAATAAATTTGCAAATGCGTCCCAGGGGAAGTTGGCATCTCCTGGCCTCTCAGGTCTGACTGTCTTGTTATTTAGCTTCTTTATCTTTCATGCACATGGTTTCCATATTTTGTTCAGCCTTCTTAGTTGTCATTAGTGAGAAATTTAATCTACAAATTGCTAGTTCAGGGTAGCCAGAAAATTTATTTTTAAAAATATCAATCCTCTAACGAGCCATTTTTCTAAACTTTCCCATTAATTACATTATACTTTCTGTGTCAATGATCATATCTTTGTTTCCTGCTGTCACAGATTGGGTTGTAGGAGATTCTAAAATAGAGTTAGGACTCAAGGTGTTAACTGGAGGGTCAACACCTGGGAAAGGAAAGCGCAGGCTTAGCTATTGGGGAGAGAGAGATGCTGGACTGCAATGCGGATGCAACACAGTGAATTCTGAAGTGGGCTCTGCCAATCAGAGTTGTCTCATATTGGGTCAAAACAGCCAGGCCTTTGTGTACTCATTGCCTTGTTCCATCACCAGCTAATCCAGAATGGGCATGACCTGACCTTAGGTGAGGTGGTTCTCCGCCAGTGTGTGGAGCCTTAAAGGAGCAGGCTGCCGAAGGCCATCTACTGAGTACCCCTCCTGCAGCCCGTGGCAAGGCTTGGGTTGAAGGGGATATGAGTTGTCCATCTCTCTGTCTCCCACATCTTTAAAGTCACATATAATACGTATATATACAACATCACATATATGTGTATCCACAGACGTAACACACACAGAGAGACTGAGAGAGAGAGAGAGAGAGAACCCTGTTAATCAGCAAGAATGGTAGCCAGCCCCCTCATCATATATCTGACCTTAGGGAAAACTTTCTTCATTAAGGATGATGTTTACTGTAGTCCCTCGATGGATAACCTTTATATGATAAGAAATTATTTCTGGTATTCTAAAAGTTGGCGTGTATTTTTAAAAATAATAGTATGTATTGAGCTTTCAGTTGCTTTATTTGTGTCTATGGCATAATCATGCATTTTTCTCCTTTATTTCTTCAAGGGGAAAATAATAGCAACACACTTTCTGACTTGAACTATGATTGTGTTCCCGGGATGAATCCCTCTCGCTTCTGATAGACAGGTGAACATTAATCCTCAGGTACTTAGTATTTCCGTTAGTATGTTCTTATTTATGTACATCTATAAAATTGGCTTTACTTTTGTTTTACTGAATTGTTCTTTTTCACGTTCTCAGATTATCTTCTTTTTCTTAATTGTAGTAAAACCTTCCTTGGAAAAGGATTGTTTTTTGAAAACGTGATAGACCTCAACCATAAAGTTACCTTGTTGAAGTCTTTTTTGTAAACAAATCTTTTTTATTTCCATTTAAATTCCATAATTGTTTTTCCTTTCATATGTTGAAAATATTCTGAATATATTTACTTTTATCTTTAGTCTGAAAGTATGTCTATATTAATTAGATTTTCAAATAAGTTGTTACATTGTTATTCATAATAGTTGCTTTCTATGTAGCTGTTTCTACATTTTAATACTCTAAATATTTATTTGTACTGAGCTTCGTTCCCTTTAAGTCTTGCCAAATGTTTTTCTATCACATTAATCTTTCTAAAAGATTAGCTTTTAAAATTGTTCATCACCTTTAGTAGCATTTTTAAAAAATTGATCTAAGCCTTTAATATTTGTTTTCTTCTTATCTTTTGCTATTTTCTAGTGTTTGGGGGGTGTAGGAAGTTTAGATCATTTGCATTCCTTTGTTTCATTGTTACTGTTGTTTGCTACTTGTCTAATGTATGAATTCAAACTAGAAACAGGCATTCAGTGCTTTAATTGGTATTGAGCTCTAAGGGTCTTTAGAGTTCTTTTTCTTAAACCAAATGTTAGCAAGAGGTTATTTAACTTCAAGAAATACAATATTGTTTGTTAGCTATGCTTTTAATAACAATTTTAATTTTATAGCATTCGATCAGGGAACATAATTCTTTGTTGTTGTTTTCTGAAATTAACTGAGACTGACTTTTTATTTAAAAAATTGTGTTAAAATATACCTAACATAAAATTCATCACTTTTAAAGCTCAATAATATTCCATGTCATATATACACTGCATTTTGTTTATCCATTGATGGGCATTTGGGTTGTTTCTACCCTTGGCTATTGTAACTAGGGCTGCTGTTAATATGGGTGTGCAAATGCCTGTTTGACTCCCTACTTTCAATTCTTTCATGTACATACCCGGAAGTGGAATTACTAGATTAAATACTAATTTTATGTTTAACTTTTAAGAAACCATCATACTGTTCATCACAGAAGCTGTACCTTTTTATGCTTTCACCTGCATTGTAGGTTTCCAGTTTTTCACATCCATGCCAACGCTGCTAATTTTCTGGGGTTTTGATAATAGCCATCTTACTGGCTATTAAATGGTATCTTGTTTTCACTTGCATATATCTATATACTAGTGATGTAGAGCATCTTTTTTACATACTTATTAACCATTTGTGTATCTTCTTTGGAGAAATGTCTATTTAAGTCTTTTGTCCATTTTTGAATTGAGTTGTTTTATTTCTGTTAATTTTTAAGAGTTCTATGTATATGCTAGACATTGATTATTTATCAGATATGTGATGGGAAAACATTTTCTATCCCTGTTGGTTTACTTTGTACTGTGCTCATAGTGTCTTTTGATGCAAAGGTTTTTAGATTTTGATGAAGTCTGATTTGTCTATTTTTTCTTTTGTTTCCTGTGCTTTTGATGTTATATCCAAGAAACTATTCCCAAATTCAATGTTGTAAAATTCTTTTTAGATGCTTTCTTCTAAGAGTTTTATAGGTTTAGATCTTATATTTAGTTCTTTGATACATTTTGAGTTAATTTTCCCAGAAGATGTCAGATAAAAAGGTCCATTCTTTTGCATGGGGATGTCCAATTTTTCCAGCACCATTTATTGAAAAGACCATCATTTCTCCATTGAGTAGTTCTTGACACCTTGGTCAAACATCCTTTAACCTTGTGTAATGAGGCTTAACATCTGTACTCTCTATGCTATTGATCTATGTTTATGTTAATACCAGATTGTTTCGATTACATTTGGCTTATAGTAAATTTTGAGATCTGCAAGGGTAAGGAATCCAACTTTGTTCTTCTTTTTCAAAATTGTTTGGCTATTCTAGGTCCCCTGAAATTTCATATGAAATTGAAATATTGAAATGGAATTTGCTATTTCTTCAAGAAAATGTTGGGGTTTTGATAGGGAGTGCATTGAAACTGTATGTTATTTCCAGTAGTATTCAACATCTAACAATATTAAGTCTTTCAATCCATGAACATGATGTATTTCCATTTATTTGTGTCTTTTTAAAATTTCTTTCAGTGATGTTTTTTAGTTTTCAGGGTACATGTCTTTTATCTCCTTGGTTAATTCCTATTCATTTGATGCTATTGTAATTGTAATTATTTTTTTAATTTCCTTCTTGGATCACTCATTATTAGTACATAGAAACACAACTGATTTTGGTGTTGATATTGGATTCTGTTTCTTTTTGGAATTCATTTATTAGTCCCAACAATTTTTCTCTTGTGAAATCTGCAGACTTTTCTCAATATAAGAATCTGTCACCAGCAAACAGATTTTACTTCTTCCATTTCAATTTAAATGTCTCTCTTTTTTTAATTCCTTGCCTGATTGCCCTGGCTAGCACTTTCTACTAAAGTGGCAAAAGCAGACTTCCTTGTCTTGTTCTTCCTGATCTTAGAAGAAAAACTTTCCTTTCCTAAGGTTCGCTGTTTGTTCGTTGGTTATGGTAGGATATCTCTGTGCCCAGGATAAGCTTGAAGTGCACGTTTAATTCTTTTCTGAGCCTATGTGTCTGCCTGGGCATGGAAGGTAACTCTTTAACTTCCCCTACATATGCCATTGGTTTTGAATGTCTTAGTTCTTAAATATTTGGTTTCCACAAGAGGATAACGGGAGAAATGAAGAGAAAAACAAAACAACACAAAACATAAGCACCAGCTCTTTCAATCCCCTGAAGGGACTTCAGCCCGAGGCTGTTGTTGCAGTGGCAGCCCACCTCTGCCTCTCCATGCTCAGTACTGACAGCAATCAGAACGTAGATTGCTAATATTCAGAGAACAAGGTCCTTATTGCCAACCCTGGCTCCCGCAGTCTCTGTGCAAGCTGCTTCAGGAATATAACATGGCTGTCTGACACAGAGGATGGAGTAGGTATCAGATTCAAAGAGCGAAAATTGATCAAAATTAACCACAATTTAGTGTCAGTCTTTGTCCTGGAAGCTACAGTTGTGCCTATGGTAGACCCCAGGGCTCTAAAATGGTTACCTTCGATAGGTTCTGCCCACACAGTTGTGGGTTAGGTCTCCATGGGCATACAGATTCCTGGCCCTTGTTTCTCTACCATCTTCTCTGGGGTCCAAGGCATACATCTGAAAATTTTTTCACTTTTTTGTACCTCTAGTGCAGAGATTTTGATTGATTATAATCCTTAGATTATAACTTACTATAACTGTCTATCCATGTGCACGACCCACTTTTATTTGCTAGTTTGTTATTTATTTATTTATGTGTAACATAATGAACACTTTGAGACACTTCAGTGCAAGAATGAGAAAATTAGTGACACATGACATTTCTTGTCTTCTTTTTCCATCCCCTAATGTGTGGTTTAATATATCATAAATTTATGCGGATCATATATACATACATAACTTAAAAGATTGAATTGCCTGTTTAAATTCCATACCATGCATCACTTAGTGACAGAGCTATGTTTTGAGGTTGGCAACTTTTTCATGTGAATATCACAAAGTACACTTACACAAACCTAGATAGTATCATCTACTCTACAGCTAGACTGTCTAGTGAAGCCCATGCTCCTAGGCCATAAGATGGGGAAGTATGTTATTCTACTGAATACTATAGTCAATGGTCAGTATGTGTGTATATAAACATCTATAACCTGACAAGGTACAATAAAAATATGGTACAAAAATGGTACACCTGTATAGGTCACAGATCACGAATGAGTTTGCAAGACTGAAAGTTGCCCTGGGTAAATGAGTGGTGAGTAAATGTGAAGGGCTAGGAAATTACTTTTCACTGCTACAGGCTTTATGTACCTTTACTATGCTAAATTTGTGAACAATAATTCTTTCTTCCATAATAAATGAACCTTAATTTCCTATAAATTTTTACTTTATAAGTTTTTAATGCTTTAAGTTTTTGATTCCTTTATAATGGCACTTAGCTTAAACTCATACACAAATACAGCTGCATAAGAATATTTTCTCTTTTTATATCCTTATGCTACAAGCTTCTCTCTATTTTAAAATTGTTTATTTCATATTTTTGCTTTACTTTTTAAACTCTTTTTCATACAAACTAAGACACAAATACGAACATTAGCCTGAGCCTACACAGGGTCAAGATCAGCAACATCACTGTCATCCACCCCCACATCTTGTGTCACTGGAAATTCTTTAGAGGCAGTAATGAGTGTGAAGCTGTCATCTCCTAAGATAACAATTCCTTAATCTGGAATGCCTCCTGAAGGACCTACCCCAGACTATTTTACAGTTAATATATAAAACAAGAAGAAGCGTGCTCTAAAATAGCCACAAAACATATAGTATGGCACACATATAAAGCAGTAACAGTTATTTATTACCATTATCAAGTAATGTAGCCTATACATAATTGTATGTGCTATATTTTCATGCAGCTAATAGCCTGATAGGTTTGTTTACACCAGTACCACCACAGACATGAGTAACACTACAAAGGCCAGGACATCACTAGACAGGAGGAATTTTTCAGCTCCACTATAACGGTATGGGATCACCATTGTACATGCTGTCTGTTTTTGGCCAAAAGTCTTTATGTGTTGCTTGAATGTATTCATATATATTTATTTATATATTTAATTACATTGAGTTCATTAACTGTGTTCTTCAAGTATTATTTATCCTGCCTTATTTTTCCCTGCTTAATCTAACAGTTACCAAGGAGGATGTATTATAATCTATAATTGTAATTACTGATTCATCTACCTTCCTGTAATTATATCAGTTGTCTCTATATTATTTGGAACTATTTGGGGTGCTACATAAATTTGATTTTGATTTATTAGTGCATTGTTCCATTTATAAGTATATACTAGTAGATATATGCTATTATATATCTACATAAAATTGGACAATTAAGTTGGTGAACTAGTCCTAGGAAAAGTGCTACATACCTCAGTGCTGACCATCACTACGGTCACCAGATGACCAAGGGGAGCACTTTGAAGGTGACCATAGTGATGTTCAGCACTGAAGTAGAAAAGTAGCACTTTTTCTAGGATAAGTTGCCAACTTACCTATCCGACCTCATATAACATAAAACAATTCATGCTACCTTTGTCAGAATCATTATTTCTGATTTACCTAGTATTTTTTCTTTGTCTTTGTATTTTCAGCTTTCTAATTATATGTCTTCTATTCAATATGTTGTAGTACCATCTGCATTTATTAAAACTGTATTATATAGTCTAGAGTTCCTTCTTCACAAACCCAAAATTTGAGTATCTTTGAAGACAGAGAGTTTTATGTTATTTATTCAGCAGCAAAACCAAACTACTCTACAGTGAAAAAAAATCAGACTTAAACTGACAAAAACCTCTTTCTTTCCAGTGAGATAAAGAAACATGGCTTATATACCGCTTTATTATTTTTCCCTTTTTTTTTTATTGGTGCCAGTATTGATAAAGCTATCACATTTATATATGTTACAAATACCAAAATACATTATAATTATTAAATTGCTTCATTTAGTTTAATGGCTATTAAGTAAGCTGAAAACAGAAAGGAGAGCAAGGATATATGTAAAGACTTCGGTACATTAATCTCACTCACCATCCCTGGTTCTCTTCATTTGTTCCTGTGGAATCAAGTTACCATCTTGTGTCATTTCCTCCCTCTAATAGAGCTTGTTCCCACTGGCTGGTATCATTAAGTATATTGCAAGCTAATTAGGTACATGTTATTTTATAATTTTTTTAATCATTTAAGAGAAGAAAATAGAATATATGTGATTATCATTGTTTAATTTCTTTAGTGTTACCTCTTTATTTTTCTCATCTTTATGTAAATTTTCATCTGAGTTTATTAACTTTCAGTCTGAAGATCTTCCTTTAATTTTTGAAAGGCAGTTCTGAAGGGAATAAATTAGCTTCATGTTGTGTGTGTGTCTGGAAATACCTTTTCCCCCTGATTTTTTATTATTTTTTTAAATTTTACTATTTTTTCCAGTTTTTGGCTGGGCTGGGTTTGAACCCACCACCTCCAGCATATGGGGCCAGTGCCCTACTCCTCTGAGCCATAGGCACTGCCCCAATTCAATCTTTTTGCCCCTTGAGTAGTATCCCTGCCTTTCTCTCCCTCCTTTCTTCACATCCCTTCATCCCCACCCACCCTCACCCAGGCTGTCTGAATTTTACTCAGCCTTAAAGATGGAAGTCAACTTCTACC
>CAUYQV010096125.1:0-16293 GCA_963574575.1 Galagoides demidoff
TCAACCCCACAGTGAGAAAGGAGTTGTTCTTTGTTTTTAAGGGGATTAGGAGTGTGGATCAACTCGGGCTCTTGCAGAAAAATGGGTGAGTTGGCCATGTTGGAGAAGGGTGATGGATGTAGGTGGCACAAGGTGAGTGGAGATTGGCAGTCCAGAGAAGACAACCTTGGGGGGAATCAATGTACATAGAGATACTTTAAGCATTCATGACCTTGTGTAAAAAATCTCAGATCTGGACAGCTCAAAGGAGTAGGATGCCAGCCCATACTGGAGGTGGTGGGTTCAAACCTGGCCCTGGCAAAAACTTCAAACAAACAAACAAAAATCTCCGATCTGTCATTTAGCAGTCTGTGTAGAACTGTGCAGAACAAAGGTAAATGGGAAATCACAAGGTAAAAAAAGAGGTCATTTAGTTCCACACATGCTGTGAGAGATGAGGTGGGTTTTAATTAATGGGAATGTTCTTAAAATTGAAGTGAACGAAACCTAGGATCCATACTAGCACATGACATGGCATGAGGTGACTGGGCAGTGGCTGCTGTGGGAAGTGGGGGAGAATAAAGTGCCAGGGGCTATTGCCAGTGTGCCCGTGCTGTCACCTGGAGGAGCACTCATCCCACCAATTGATGAAGGATATAAAAGGGCAGAATAGTTTAGGGGAGGAGAGGGGAAAGTAAGGATTTACACTACAATGTCTTTGAGGTACTGATGAAACATTGGGAAAGAAGATGACCAGAGGGTGAGTGGAAAAGCAATGTGGACTTGAGAAACACCTACAGCTGAAGATCTGAAGTGCTGTTTTATTTATCTATTTGTTTATTTTTGTCTGTTTAATTTTTTTTTTTTTTGGATTGAAAGAATCTCAACGTTTTTAAATAAATGTCAATGTTGGAGGGAGTTACTGAAGACCAGGAGAACTCCTGAAGACACCAAAAAGGCCGAGGGGCAAGCCAGCTGGAACCGTATAGGAGAGTATGCTCATGAGACAGGGGTCAGGCAGAAAGAATCAGGGGAGAAAGGATGAGACCCAGCAGAGCACATGTGCACAGGTGTCTGCATTGCCACAATTACTACAGCATCCTGGTGCTAGTGCTGTCACTTCTCTGGCTCTCACATGTGTCCCTCCTACAACTAAAGGCACCTCTGTGCATTTACCTGAGAGCTAGGACGTTGTTCCATCAAGCACAATACTGGCCTGGACACAACTAGGGAGCTTCCCTGTCCTCGCTGTAATCAGAGTATGCATTTCCTACCTGTTGGTCAGAAAAGTCCCCAGGATTAGTCAAATGACATGCCAGGATCACTCATGATGTCCCATGAGGTGTGTCCTAAGTTACAGACCTCTGATCCCCTGACCTCACCCAGAGCCTACCCTCTGACCCATGTGGTTTCCTCTTCCTCCTTACATCCTGGATCTTCTTAGGGCTGATAGCTTCCTTGCCTTCCAGTGGTCCTCAGAACCCATCTCAGCTTCCCCACTTCCCCTGTGTCATTGCCTATCCTGCCAGCTGCTCTGATGGATAGGCTCCTGGGGAAGACTGATCCATGACCCATGATGGGACATGGTGCCATCCCTATACTTCCTGCACTTTGAAATGAGAGAGATGCTCAGTGTAAAGTTGCCCTAAAGTTTTCCATGGAGAGTCCAATCTTCTGGCAGTGGATGTCAGACAAAATTCATTACATTTTTAGGTTTTCTCAGGTATAGTCAAATTCTGTAGCAAACATGGTGGCAAAATTAAATAGCTTTAGAAACCTGAGAGGATGTCCATTTACTTATGGCCTTCTCAAGACAAGGTTTTAAGAGTATATTTTATTTTGAATGTTTGCAAAATAAGCATGAATTTTGAATTTTATATTGTCTGAAAATAAAGAGATGACATTAATTAATTTATTTCTTTATGGCCTAATTCTTTTGCTAAAAGTTGTGAGTGCAATTTCTTCATCAGTTTTTCACATTCTTCTTCTTCTTATTGAATGGTAACTATGTACATTAATGTACTTCTGGGGTACAGTGTGAAGTTTTATTCTCAGATGACCAAAAATTGCATTACAACAAAGATATTTGTATCAGAATGTTTATTGCAGCCCAATTCACAATTTCCAGGTCATGGAAGAAGCCCAAGTGCCTATCGATCCATGAACAGATCAACAAACTGTGGTATATGTACACCATGGAGTTTTTCACATTCTTTTATGTGATATTTGCAAGTCTACCTCTAATATATTTTTCCAACTCCTTCCCTCTCATGGGGACTATAGAAAGGGCTGTTTCTCTGCATTTCCATTGTTAGGCTTCTCACAATCACTGTAAACTGTAGCAGGAAAACTACTGCTTTAATATATTTCAACAGCAGGTAGTTGAACGTGGGACTGAAAATGTTATTTGATATTCAGTGGTCATCTGCAACTTTTGTTTGTGGATTCCTGTTCAGGACTGGGAAAATTTGTCAGCACCAAGGATGTTCCTTGGGGACCCTCGAATTAATGGCAAATATATGAAATGCAGGCAGTGTCATGGAGGATGGTGACATAACTTAAAATTTCTCTAAGATTGGCAAGTGTCAGAATTGTACTTCACCCTCCTTCCTCTCATGACAAGGGGCCCAGCCTCCTAGAAACAAAAGACTGTCACACAGCACACGGAAACACTAGGTCCTCTCCTCTCTTCCCTGGGCTGAATAATTCAGGTCCATTTCTCCTGGATGTGAGACAGGCACTGATGGTTGACCCTCACCTGTAACAGCAATGGCTGTCCAGGGAAGACCCAAATCATCTGCTTGAATCCGCAGAGAAATTCAGACTGTTCGTTAGATACCAGAAACCCATAGCTCTCATGGACCACCTCTCTGGCTAGAGACCAGGCTGAGACTGAGGCAGGTGAGCACTTGTCTTCCTGGGACAGACAGACACCAAGATCTGTGCAGAAAGGAAGAGAGAGAGGCAGAATTCCAGGGAAAATAGCAAACCTCAGCCAGCTACACAGGATTGGCTAAATCCACTCCAGCTGGGCATTGTAGTGGGTGCATGCAGTCCCAGCTACTTGGGAGGCTCAGGCAAGAGAATCGCTTAAGCCCAAGAGTTTCAGGTTGCTATGAGCTGTGAAGCCATGGCACTCTACCAATGCTGACATAGTGAGATTCTGTCTCAAAAAAAAAAAAATTGTCTAAGCCTCAAGGTACCAAGGATTTAGGCAGGCAGGAACGGGAATGATGTTCCTGCTCACTGTTTACAGTTTGGGGCCTCATGAATTCTGAACTGTGTCTTGCAGAATCTTCCTGGTCAGTCTACTTCTCCTTTCCCTTAGTATGAGCAGGATGGGACTCTGTCCTCAACACAATATCCATGTATGGATTCATGCTCTTCATGAAGGGGCCAAAAGGGTCACTTCATATAGGGAGGTTTGAGATGGCCTGTTCCCTTTCAATCTTTGATCATGGGAGAACTTCCTCTTGGCCTGGATACCACAACCACTACCACCAACCCCTTCCCTTCAATAATGAGAAATATACATGTCGTATTATTTATTATAGCCAATATGATTTCATTCTTTGTGAATGAGAATATACACATATTTCAGAGTTTCTGTAATAAAGACATTTTAACAGAGGAACACAAGGATCTTACTAAATGCAAGAAAAAATCAGAGAACACATTTTTTAGGCAAATAATTGAGAATTCTATAGAATCACACATCAGATGGTCTGTGAAATACATTCTCTGGAGCTAAACATGTCTTTAAGGAGAGAGAGCAGACAACCAGTCATAGTGTCTGAGAAGGTAATAAAGAAAATAAAAATGGACACTTCCCCATCCAAAGAAAAAAACGGATCTAGCTTTTCCCTGTCCATACACCATTTCCCTTAGAAAAGTCATAAATATTACATTGTTGTTGTGCTTCTTTGAAATGTATGTTAAAATTCTGAGATGCAAATACACCTCTTCCCAATCTTACAATGAGGAATGGACAAGGACCTGGCAGTAAAAGGCTTGTGCTGCACAAGACTGGGAATAGAGGGGACACCTTAAGCAGCTGAAACCAGAGCCTGATCAGAGCCCTTCTACAAATGATACAGGGAAATGCACATCACAGGCTGTGCTCACAGATCTTGACAAAGTGACAGGAGAAAACCTTGAAATGGGAAGCAGTTGAGGGAACACTGTGTCACAGAGGTTACAAGCAAGTCAGCACAGGCAACTGCAGGTCCTGCCCAAACTCCCTCCCATTATTGTACTATGGGACTGTAATAGACATTGTATGGCCTCCTATGTCTGTGCCATTTTCCAGTTTTAGGACCATACAGAGAGGAAAGTGACACAGAAAATACTTCACCAACAGATAAACCCTCAATTGACTTAGAGAAAGGACAATAAGATCCTATTCCTATCATAAACGGAACAACTCTGCAAAGGCCCACATTTCCCCATATCACAACCACATTGTTTTCTTCTGTCCCCAGCTATGCTGATTGAAGTGTACTCTGAGGGAAGGAAAAGGGGCACGGGAACAATTCCTTGAACCCTAATGCCCATGACAACCTCCCCAAATCCCTATGTCCTCCATGACCTCTGCATTCTCCTTATACTAAGGATACTCCTCATGTTGTTCTTGAACACATAGGTAAAGTGAATTAGGGACACCACTGAGATCTCCCTTCCTCACACTGCAACTCTACATTGACCTTCAACAGAGTCAGTGCCTGTGGTACTACACAAGGGGCATAAGTCCCTCACTGTGCTGTCTACCACATTCTCTCTTAAGAGTACAGGCAATGTCCTGTTGAGACTATGTACACAGGCATCTAAAAGAGCAAAATGACACAATTTATACCCTATAGTGGCAATGGTTTCCTGCACACAAATAGGAAACGTGATCCCCTACAGTGCACAGGAATGTGCCCCTAAACCATGAGGAATTGGACAGTTTAAACTGCCAGCCTGTATAACTGATCCAGAAAGTTTCTGAACCCAAGCCTCATGGGCTAATACACAAGAGGACCTGAGCATCACCAGCTTCACATTCTGGTCAGTGGCAGGATCCATGGGACTTTTCCTTCCCAGTGAGGTACAGAGCATGATCAATGAATAGTGCAGGACAGACATGCTTGGACAAATGCCACCTACATTTCAATACCTGGCACCCACAGGGCTCATGATGCTGCTGCAGAATCGCTGTGCAGGGTGTAAACCACTCAACACAGAAGCCCAACAATAGACCACCATTTGTTTCTGCTTGGGACCTAAAATACTCCTCCCCCAGATGCTGGCAGTGTTGTACTTTGCTCACTGTAGGACCTTCCATAGGGTTAGTGAGCCATTGAAATGTGGAGAAATAAGCCCCTGAGGAGGAACTTGCAAGGACACACTGAGAACACCAGTTCACTTTAAAAAGTGTTCTCTGTGGAACACAGCTCACTATAAACATGAGACACTGAGGGGTCAGCTCACCAAATAGAAAATGTTCCCATAAGGAGGTGCCTCTCAGAACACTGCCTGAGATGACTCCACTCAGCTACAATATTTGATGTGAAGGGTGACCTTTCCCAAAGCCATTTGTCATAGGGTAAGGCAGTACATAGAATGAGCCAAAAACTTCTAAGCTCTCATAGACAGCAAAAGCCAGAGTTCTCATTGAGAATGGAAAGCAATGTTCTGCCCCTATAATTAAATCATCATCTTTACCAATGGGCACACTTGCCTATTTCACACTTAACAATACACTTTCTTGCAGTGCCAGGGACAGGGAAGAAGGCAGGACCTAGACCCTCCAACACATAATACCTGTTACAACATGGCCACTGGAGTCCCTCACACTCAGTCTTTGTCAATAGTTCTCCCTGGAGTCACTGACCCCAGCCCTTTCCCACCTCAATTGGAGCAACCACATGCAATGTTATTCCATCTTTCCTGATACAAAAGCCTCTTCCCCATTCCAGAGCCTCTAACCCTATAATTCTTCTCATGGACAAACAGACCATCAAACTGCCTGGGGAATGCAGCCTCGAAGTCCATTATTTCAAGATGTTTTGTTCCATCATTTTAGGCCTATTGTCATTAGCACTTATTTCTTCTACTACACAAGCTATCTGTAATTCTCTGGATATAAACATTGTCCAGAAAATGGAAAGAAAATGGAAGGCAGGGTAATGAGTTGTTTTTCAAGCATCAGAAACTTCCTTAAAAAGCCTTTTCCCAGCTCTGGTGTGGTGACTCACACCAGCAATCTCAGAACTCTGAGAGGCCAAGGAGGCAGACTGCTTGAGCTCAGGTGTTTCAAACAAGCCTGAGCAAGAGCAGGACCAATTCTCTACTAAAATATAAAAACTAGCAGGGTGTTTTGACAGGTGGGTGAGGTCCCAGCTATCAGGCAGGATGAGGGAAGAGGATTGCTAGAATCCAAGTGTTTCAGGTTAACCTGACACATGATGCCAAGACACTTTATCCTGAGGCAAGAAAAGGAGACTTTGTGTGAAAAACAAAAATCATGACTTCTCACAGTTTGTGAATAAAACCACAGAATTCAAGGGCAGCTGAACCTGGATCTGAGTCCCTTCTGATGCTATCCTGGCTCTGTTACCATGACAAGTACATGTTCTGTAATCATTAGTGCCCTCCATGAAATGGAGATGATAAGAATACTATTTAGCTAGCATCATTTTTAGAAGATGAGGTAAGATCCCAATGAAGAGAACTGAGCACACTTCTTGGTTCTAGTAATGTAGCCCCAGTGATAGCTGTGACTGATTTCTTTTAACATCATCACCACCACCATCAGCATCATTGTCCCTACGATCACCATCACTGCAGTAGGCTATGGTACTTCACAAAATGACCATTGCTGCCCTGGTTACATGACTGGATGCATGTCCTAGGGAACCCATGTCACAGAGAAAACACTTGGTTACAATTTTGTCCATGGTAAAGGGGAAACCTGTGCTTAGGCATTATGTTCAAGCATAGACCATGATGCACCTAAAAGACAGAAGTTGGCATGTAAGGTGGGAGATACAGGCCTTCAAAGTCCCAGGGTAAAAATGTGCCTCTCCCTTACCGATAAAATGACAAAGGGTATCAATGCCTTTTTTCAAATTTCTCAGCAGGAAACCTCACCTTCCCTTGATAAAGAGCAATGACAATAGTCCTCAGTTAAGACATGAGTACTGCCATGGGAAAGCCTGCTTGGACATGATGCCAAATGGTCACAGAGTACGTAAGACTAGCTACAGAGATTAGCAGTGAAATAATATCATTATGTTGTCCTGAAATTTTGGAGATTGTCCATCACTATATAGTAACTCCATAATTTGAAGTTATTTTACAACCAAGTGAGCATATCAACCTCTATGTATATTATCCCATTTCATCAAAGAGTAATAAAATCAATAGTCTGCCCCTCCTCATGTAATCCATATACTCTAATGCTGTGACTTGACGTGTTCATAATAATCCACTGTCTTCAGACCACTTATATGAGGAAAAGGCATGACAAACCTCTTTAAGGCAAATTGGAGTATGACAAGGAGTACTATGCACCAAGTATCTGCAGCACATTACCATTCCCACTGGTGTGTACACACTCACTGGCTATGTGCCACAAGAGATTAACTAACAAGGGTGGCCTTGGAATGGTCTCCTGGGAAAGATCCAAGAACGTAAAGTAAAAGTTCAAAAGTAAAGTAAAAGTAAATTAAAAAGTAAAATTCCTATGTAAAACTGGAGGAGGTCCACTTTCTCTTCCATTGATGGCCTGGATCCTTGAGACTGCCACCAATTATTGAGACATCTGTTGGCATCCTCTACCTGCTGCAACCTTCCTATAGCCATTACTCAGTGCAATTATTCACCAAAGTATGCCTTTTTGATTTCCCCCATAGCCCCTCATCCAAAACAAGTGAAAACAAAGGAGACCCATGTTAACTGTGCCATCACAGAAAAGGGGGTATCAAATGTGACACTGCATGAGGAACAGGAAGCAAGCATCACAGTTACCTTTCACCAGTGCTTGTGAAGAAGAAATAACCCATCCTTGGCCATCATCATAACATTTAATAAATAAACTTGGGTTTGGGTAATGTTTTCCTATGTATGTCAGAACTCAGCTTTCCATTGGATGGGAAATAAAAAGGACTGCCATCTTTCAAAGCCCTAAAAGTAACTGAACCAATTATAGGGATAAATCTGAAAGGTATGGAAAACAATGTGCTGGACTAAAGGGAGTCACTTTAGGGTCTAGCCCCAAGATATGTGGAATTTGACCTAAGGTGCGTGAACTTCAGGATCTGTGATGCCACCTTCTCCATGACATTTGTGTTCATAGGAAAGTACAAGAAGCAGAGAGACTCACTGAGAATAAAAGTTATAAATATCAGGGAACACAAGTTAAAATAGTGCATATTTCTACTTAGCATGTGACTTCCCCTTTTCACATTGTCAAATGACTTCTTCACCTGAATTTCAATTAATATATCATCACACAGAAAATAAATGTCTTTACAAAGTCAAACAAAGGGCAGTGACCTTTCTGGTAATGCTAGTTGAAGGCTGATTCTAGTCTTCACAGTTGACAAATAGTAGAGGTCTTATCCATGCCTTGGAATAAGCCCTGTCATCCTCCATGTATGGTGTTTGAAGTGGTTAGAGGAGAACATGGATTAGGAGAAGGAAAAGCCTTGGGTCCTGGGCTGACTTGTCCTTCACAGCATCATTGAGGGTTGTGGTTTCCAAGGAGATACTCCAGGAACTCTTGAAGAAGCTTCCTGTCCCTGGAAAACAAAACAAACATTTAAATAACATTATTGTCAAGTCTATGCAGCGTGGCTGACGACCACATTTTATTTCCACTACATGCATCATGTCACAGTATAATTCCCATTGTGCAAATGAGAAAGGCAAGACTCAAATATGGCAGTGAGAAAGGGCCATGGGACCCAGATAGTGGACACTGTGAAAGATATGGGCTGTGTGGTCTCACCAATGTCTGCAAAGGAAAGGAGAGGGCAACACTGCATGACAGGGTGAACATTACAGCACTGACTTACACATTAACCGCATTGACAGTCTGTGCCTCCAAGACTCTGAGAAAATAATGCTCTCCCCTCCATGGTGAGGGAGACTGGCAGATTACCAGTGTCAACCAGCCAGTTTGTTTGAGCATCACACCTTTTCCATTGTGATAGACACACATGGCTGCCTGTACATTACCTTCAGACCAGTGTTCTTGCATCACAAATGAAAAGGCCTCTGGACAGCATCCCCAAATCTCCACATTCCTGAGTTGTTTTTTTGCCCATACATTCCAGTTCTTCCTCATGTTGCTTGTTACTGCAAAAGTTTCCATTTAGGGTAAAAGATCAAAATCTTGAAGGTCTATTGGGAAAATCAGGTCACGTGGGAAGGTTTCCCTGGCATCCAGTGTGCAGCTCCGCCTAGAAGCCACATCATAAGAAGCTCTGAAATGATTGACATGTAACCAGTCCTGCCATTCTAGGTTTACAAGTGGGAGCTTCGATAACCCTTACATAAAGTGTCATAAATAACTTCTATCTCATATAACTGGGCCCATCCCTGGATGCGCACATGTATTCCTCAAGCCTTTGCACATATGATACCCCTGTTTCCTGCCATTTCTGATTTGAGAAATCTTGCTCACCCAGTCTGACCAGGCCCAGCTCTATTGCCCCGTCCTCCAGGAAGCCTTCCATGCTTTGTTTCTCATCACCCCTAGTTAGATGAGAATTGTTCTTTGGTTTGCACTGGGTGTAGTCCCTAAGAATGGCACTCTAATGGTAAAACCAATCTATCTGTATAAACAATTGTTTTGAGGAAGAAGGTAAAGTGGCCCTGTGCAAATATGGAATAGTTCATCATCTTGCCCTATCCAGCCTGGAATCTCACAGCTAACACCAGCAGGAAAAGACAGACTCTTAGTCCTCCAAGTACAATTCTGAAAAAAAAAAAGCATATTCAGAATGATTACACTTACTTACAAACTATAGTTTAAGAAGCTTAGAGACTAGGCAAAGGTAGCTGGATTGTTGTGAAGTGCCAAGAACCCTACCTTAGTACTGACTAGACGCTGGAGGGGGAAGAATAAACAGATATTCATCAAGGTGTACAAACTGCAATGACAAAGTGAGGATCAGGTTAGGAGATCTACTGCACAAATATGTGAGGTGAAGGATATGTTAATTAGCTTGATCTAATCCTTGCATAATATGTACATGTATCAAAACATCACATTCAGCCTCAGAAATATATACAATCATCATGTGTCTATTTTCTAAATAGATATAGCCATATCCCTGGTGGGTCACTAAGATCCCCTAAAAATTGGCTGCCCCTTTACATGCTCAGAGAATGCATACAAGTGAGATTTTTCCAATGTAGGGTTTGGGGGACAACACCCTGACAAAGATGCAGAGGGGCCAGGGCATTGTTCCATGCTTTGTCCAGCATCACTGAATGGATGGATCTGGGAACGTAAGCAACATGGGGTGGGGAGAGAAGGAAGAACGAGGCTACTGGTGTGAATCCCACACCCCTGAATTGCCAACTCATACTCATACCACACCTGTCCCTGAGGTTTTTCCTCTGACTAGACTATGCAGCTAGAAACATGGCCGGACCCTCTTAATGCCTGGCCACTGCCCAGGTCATGTCTATGTGTCAGTTCACCCATGTCTCACAATGTATGTTCACAGGTTACTCTGGTCCCATCCATAGTCCTTTTCTTGTCCATGGCCCATCTTGAAAAAAATAACCTATGATTTCCTGGCCACGATGCATTATTGAGGTAGGCTGCTTGGATTGATGTCACAGCTCTGCTTCCTACCACTTGTTCATCCTTCAGGGGTGTTTTGTGTCTCAGTTACCTCATCAGTAAGATGACCATAGTCTCTCAGTCTATTAAGACTGAAATAACAAATTATCCTACACTAGGCAATTGAGAAAGACAGAAATTTATTGCTCACACTTTCAGCAGCTGGGAAGTGCAAGACCATGGCAAGGGCAGATCCATGGTCTAAAGAAGCCATTCTCAAACTGTGGGTCGCGACCCACAGGAACTGTATTAAGAAGGGTCATGTCATTAGGAAGGTCAAGAACCACTGGTCTACGGGGTCTGTTCCTCATAGATGGTGCCCTCTGTGAGTCCTCACATAGCAGAAGTTCAAGCAAGCTCTCCCAAGCCTCCTTGGAGAGCACCCGAATTCCTTTCATGAGACTGGAGTCCTCATGCCCTAAATACCTCCCTAAGGCTACACATCTCAACTCTATCATATTCAGAAATAAGTTCTGACACATACATTGTGGGGAACAGAACATATAGACCATACCATTTTTCCTCAGATCCCCAAATTCATGTCCTTTTCATATGCAAAACGATTTATTTTAGCATGGATACAGTTGAAACACACTCTTCTCAGTAATGTATCACATGCATGGAGAAGGAAGAATCCAATGTAGTCACTTCAAATATGAATCCAGTAGAGGATCTAATGCATACCCACAGAAGAGAAACAGTCAAATCAACCCAAGGAGGAGACAGGGGAAGGGGAAAGAAGGGAGAGAGGAGGAGGGAGAGTCATGGTGAGTTACAGTCCATTGCACACTTTGAGAACAGGACACAAGTGTAATAGGTACATTACCTGAGAAATGCAAACAGTATAACCTAATTGTAACCTCAATGAACCTGAACCAATAAATAAAAATAAAAACAATAAAAAAATACAAAATATATTTACAAAAATAAAATTAAATAAATTCATTCCATTTCAGTAGTCTCCTAATTCTTATCCATGCCAGCAAAACCTCAACAGTCTAAAGTTTAGAGTCTCATCTCATCAGATGTGGGGACAAGCATAGGTTTGGTTCATTCTGAGGCCCGCCTCCCTTGAGCTGTGAGCCTGTGGAATCAAACAAGCCAGTTACGGCCTTCCAATAAACAGTGGTGGGGAAGGCACAGCACTCACATTTCTTTTCTTTTTTTTTTTTTTTGCCTGGGGCTGGGTTTGAACTCACCACCTCTGGCATATGGGCCTGGCGCCCTACTCCTTTGAGCCACATGTGCTGCCCTTGCAGGCTTTTTTTTTTTTTTTTTTTTTTTTTTTTTAGCATTCACATTTCTATTCCAAAAGGGAGGAGTAGGAAGAAAGATAACAAGGGTAATATGTTCTCAGCAAATCCAAAACCCAATGGCACAAAGATGAATTCTTTGGTTCTGTTCCCAAATACTCTTCTGTGACTTGATGCCTTACCTTCAAGAACACTGGGTTCGGTGTGGAGACTGTATGGAGCGGGTGCTCTGGCCATGGCTTTGCTAGGTGCAGCCCACCCCACACCTTGTGCCTATGGCCCTTAATGCTGGTGTGAAATGTGGGTGCCCCTCCAGGTCCGTGGTCTCAGGGGAAGCCCTGCTAACACAGCTCTAGTGGACAATGTCAGAGGCTCTCTGCCTTCAGCCTGCCATGTGGCACTTGTCTGCCTAGGCTGTAAGGGTTTCTGGACATCATTTAAAATGTAAGTGGAGGTAGCTGGTGTTCTCACAGCTTATGTACTCTGTGTGTCCCTGGGACAGCACACTATGTATGTCACTGGTTCACTACTTACACAGGGGTAGCATGAACTTGACCTTGGGCTTCCGTGAGCCATAGCTGGGGCAGGCAAGGAACAGCCCTGCATCAGAATGCAGACTGAAGAACCTTGAAATCAGAGACTCAGCAAGGCACTGGCATTCTGAGCCAGTCAAGAGCTGGGGACTCCTAAGGATCTCTGCAGGGCCTTGTAGATCATCTTCCATTGTCTTGTTGAAGACCATTTGGTTTCCTTCTGACCCTGCTAATCTTCTTATCACACATTCACTGGACCACACTCCTGGTGTTCTCTCCTGAGCATGTTTCCTTCATTCTTCACAAAGAGGCAAGACAGAGAATTGTCCACATCTGTAGCTCTTCATATCCTTTGACTGTGATCTCTGGTTTTATCTCATTCTCTCTTCTCATATTTTCCCATAAGCAGTCAACAGAAGACATTCCACACCATCAATAGATTTCTCAGAAAATTCTTCTGCCAAATATCCTACTTCATCACTCCGAAGCTCTACTTTCCACAAACCACTCAAACAAAAATGAAGAATGCTAACAAGTTTTTGCCAGTATTTACCAACCATCACCTTTCTTCCAGTTTCTAATTACATGTCACATATTTGCACCTGACAGCTTACCGTGGTGGCTTTCCTACCAGCCTTTCTACTACCTGTGAACAAAGTCCACCAGAATAATGTCAAGGAAGACTGAGGCTTTCTCAAAAGGTCTCCTCTTCTCAGCTCTCACAAGAACCACACTTTAATGTCTATTAGTACCAACATACTTCTAAAGTCTTTTAGCCTCTACCCACCACCCAATTTCAAAGCCACTTCCACATGCTTAAGAATTTATTACAGTAATACCCACTTCATGGTATTAATTACTGTCCTTCAGTCCTTCACCCTGAAGGCTGGTAGAAATAAAGATGTAGGTGCCGCAAGGTGAGTGGGGAGCAGCAGTTCAGAGAGGACAGTTTTGGAGATATTTTCAGAATTCATGGCCTTGTGTATAAAACCTATTATGCATTTCAGATCTATCATTTAGGAGTCTGTGCAGAACAAATGTAAAAGGAGAATCACAGGGTAAAAGAAGATGCCATGTAGTTCCATACAGGGTGTGAGAGCCCAGGTGGGTCCTAATGAATGCTACTGTTCTTAAAATTGCTGTGAAGGGACTATAGAGAAGCACGTTAGCACATGACATGGCACCAGGTGATTGGGCAGTGGCTGATATGGATAATGGCAGAGGATAAAATGTCAGGGGCTACTGCCGTGTGCAGGTGTGTGCGTGAACATTAGGGAAGTTAGGATTTGGGGAATAGAGTTAGATAATTCATAAAGGCTGAAGAGATGTGTCCCAAATAACACACCTTTCATCCCCTGCCCTCACCCAGAACCTTCCCTCAGATCCATGTGGCTTCCTTCCCTCCTCTTTATATCTCTGGTCACTTTAGGGCTGCCCATCTCCTTGCCTTCCCGTGGCCCTCAGAGCCCACCCTGGCCTCTCCTCCTCCCCTGTGTCCTAGTCTGTCATGCTAGCTGCTCTGATGGACGGGCTCCTAAGGAAGACAGTTCCATGATGGCGCATGGCACCATCCCTGCACTTCCTGCATTGTGGAATGAGTGAGATGCTCAGCATAAGGCACCCTAAGGTTGTCCATTAGAGTCCAATCTTCTGGCAGTGGATCTTTTCAGACAAAATGTGTTACACTTTTATAAGGTCTTAGGAGGTGTAGTCAAATTCTGTATCAGACAACAGTGACAAATTTAAATGGCCTTGATATATCCTTGAGGGTTTCCATTTCCTTATGATCTTTGCAAAACAAGGTCTAAAGAGTGTTCTTCATATTCTAATGTCTGCCAAATAAGCATGGATGTTGTCATTCATATTTCTATGAACATAAAGAGATTATATTTATTAATTTATTTCTCTATGGCCTAGTTCTTTTGCTCAAAGTTTTCAGTGCAGTTTATTCATCAGAAGATCTCCACATTCCTTTATAAGATATTTGCTCTAATGTATTTTTCCCACTCCGTACCTCCCATGGAGAATATGGAAAGGATGTTTCTCTGCATTCCACTATTAGGTTTCTCAAGTTAACTGTAAATTGTAGCAGGAAAAATGCTGCTTTAATACCTTTCAGTGGCAGGTGTTTGAATAACCTTTGAATGAAAATGTTATTTAATACTCAGTGGTCATCTGCAACTTTTGCTTATTGATTACCTGTTCAAGACTTGTGACAGCAGCAAGAATGGGACTGGGGACCCTCAAATTTATGGCAAGTATGTGAAATACAGGCAGCCTCATGGAGGATGGTGCCATTAACCTCAGGTTTATGTAACTTTAGCAAGTGTCAGAACTATACCACACATTCCTTCCCCTCGAGGCAAGGGGCCCAGCCTCCTAGAATCAAAAGGCTGGCACATTGCACATGGAATGACCAAGTCCTCTCCTCTCACACTTGGGTTTAATAGTCCAGGTGCATTCCCCTGGTATATGGGACAGGCACTGATGGTTGACCTTCAACTGTAACACTAATGGCTATCCATGGAAGACCCAAGTGATCTGTTTGAATCCATAGAGATACTGAGACTACTCACTAGATACTAGAAACCCATAGCTTTCATGGACCACCTCTCTGGTTAAAGACCAAGCCCAGACTAGTCCAGGTGAGAACTTGTGTCCTGGGACAGATAGACACATAGATTTGTATAGGGACACAGAGAAAGAAGGGCAGAGAGGCAGGATAGTAGTGACAATAGTAGAGCCCATCCAGCTACACAGAATCGGCCCTATCCACTCCTTCTGCCCTGAGGATACATCTGCCCTGGATGCTTCCCAGTCACACAAAGCCATCCCCTGCCCAGTGCTTGCCCTTGCTGTGCACTTGGGGCCTGACCAGAAACCCTCCTGTTGGGCCTGGAGGATTGAAGAGAAATGTCCTGAGATTTTCATTCCAAAATGCTTGTCAGGAAGAGGGCTACATGTCCCTGGGGTGTAGAAAGGATCACTGAAGGGGGGTCCTTAGTGACCCTTCCTTCCTATTGGATGCCACCCACATAGTATCAGGACTCTACCTGCAGGCCACATTTAAAAAAGGGAGAGGTGGAAGGGGAGAAGGAGCATCAAGATGTGTGTGGAGAGGCCTGTTTGGGGGATTGGCATAGCAGAGCCTCACCCTCTATTGACATGATGCAGCACTACATGTACACAGGTATCACGTGCATATGATGGCTGTGTGGAAAGTATCCAGCAATGTACATCTCTATTTTTCATACTACACAGCTGGACATATTCTAAGCAGCCACTCTATACCCAAGTTTACTGCTGCTAAGTGCTCTGGCGTCTAGTAACTGACATAAGTTCTCTCTAATCTTCTTATTTACCCTCCAGGCCCTGCATATGCAGGAGGAATCTACAGCCTGGCACATGAAACCCACAAGAAATGGAAGTCATTACCCACACATCTCAAGACTTCCCACTTCCAAAATCCCTTCTCCTTCTGGAAAACACATAACCTACTTATTCATACTTGCTAATACTGAGGTGAAAATTTACATGAGAATCACCACACCTCCCTTTCTTCAGATCCCACCATGTGTCTCTATCTTTTCACCTTGGTGAGAACATGCAGAGTTGGATGGGAGTAGCTCACAGCCTAATGGACAACCCACTCCCTCACAGAAGCCAATCACAGCAGGGATGAAAATGA